>VDFB02180116.1:0-20513 GCA_007258455.2 Sequoia sempervirens
GCTTTGTTTTTTGACCATTATCAATTTGATCCTTGAAAACAATGAGGTTATTTCAACAGTTGCCACATTTCCTTTTAACCTTGATTAATCATAGCTTATCTGACAATTAGCATGTATCGCCAACCTAATTCATGCTTCTCATTAATATCAACGTACATAGGACCAGTTTCTTAGAGAAAATTTCTTTAAATGCTTTATTGCTAATTCCCCCAAAAATTTAGGGTGCAATTTGGTGATGAAGTTACTCATGCGATGATTTTCAGTCCATCGGATCTTTATCCTTTAAGGATTCATCAACGGTTCTCCACTTTTCCCACTACTTTCCTTTTTGATTTGTGTGAAATCCCCAAGATCATGACACATTGCTTTTTTCATTTATGGCGATCACTCATCGCTGATCTAATTTATCTTCACTTAGCTCCACTAGCGATGTAAACATCCTAGTGATGATCTCTAGCTCCTAGTTCTATGACCTAACCTCTAGTCACATTTATCCTTCCGTCACGCATCGCTAATTCAAACCTTGCCCTTAGGACTCTATTTGCGATGGGAGATGTTGTTTCAGTACTAGATTTGGACACATACAACCTGTGCACATAAAACAAACATCACAAAAGACATCGCTCATATGATCATATCACATTAGCAAAAGAAAAATCCTTTAAAGGACCTCCATCGCTTATCGCTAATTCAGAACCCAAGTTCTAAATCAAATCTGTGATGAGCGATGAAGGTATTCATATGGCATTTGTTCATCGCTAATTCTCCTCATACATTTTGCAAGAAATTAGCGATGAGAAAATTTACAACCATTGTAAGGTCCATTGTGTATCACTGATGTGAGATTTTTCATTCAAAACATATCAACGATCAAGCAATATACGGGGAATAATATTACATCTCTCATCGTTGTTCTAGGTTTACCTTTTTATGGCCATCTGCGATAAGGACATAAGAGCAACATCACTCGTCACTATTACAATTTTGGAGGATTAAAATCCATTAGTGAAGAGCAATATCAAAGGGGCAATGTTAATCCATCGCTTATCTCTAATTCAAGGTGTGAACCAATGAATAAATCAACGATGAATGATACAATAATGAGGGCCATCGAGACTTAAGTGGAAACTTTTATGCATGTTTTCATTAGTTGTTCTAAAAGAGGGGACTTCTCTAGGATGATATGAGAATAGTAGGCTGAAGACTTATGAATCATGCGATACAAATGGATGTAGAAGTTAAGTGATTCAAACCTAGACATGAGAAAGGTCAGTTACATGATGATATTTTACGTGTGTAAGAAGATTCTTTGTGACTGAAAATAGGAAATACCAATAAACAAAAAAAATAGAATGCCAAGAAATTAAAACAAAAAAAACCCTAAACCTCATGTGAGAACCCTACAACAGATGTAACAAAGATTTTTAGGTTAAATTTCTTAGGGTTTTAACATGAGCCTGATAGAATTTTGCAAAATTTGAAAGTGCCATCAAGTTGGATTTTTTTGCTTGTCAATGATGGTGTGTCCTTGTCCACTAATGTTTTTGATAGGGGAAGAGAGGAAATCAAGATTCCCATGACTTTCATCGATTGTATTTTCTAACATCACAGTATCTTCTTCACAACTATGTGAGATACAAGAAGAAGAACAAATGTGATTGTCATGATTATTTATGATTTCATTCCTTTGTTCCCTAATGTCTTCCAAAATAGGATAGGTAGTAGAATGATCATAGAGAGGGTTGTTATACACCTTAAAGTTTTGATCATCCAACACCAAAATATCTTCCTCACGCTTTCATCCTCTAAAATATTATCACAAGAGGGGAAGATGTTGGGAGATGAATATAGGCTAGTTGAATTTTCAATGGTTTCTTGTTGTGCTATGTTATCATCATGATTACCTATGGTTGTTTCTTCTTGTTAATCAATGTATTTCCTAATAAGAGAGGTAGAAGGATAGAAACAACTAGGATTCTAAAAAATCTCATTGATTGGTTCTTCTAATGCCAAAATATCTTCTTCACCAATAGGAGAGATATTAGGAGAAGAATGAATATGATTGTTAGGAATGTTCAAGGTTGTATTCTCTTTCACTAAAACACTCTCATAGGGAGGGGATATGAAATTTTTCTTAGCATGCCTAGAAAGGTAAGGTACTAACATTGTTTGAACAAAAATGAAAAGTACTTCTAACATCTTATGCAATGTTTTAATAATGTAAACAATGCATATCCAAAGATGAAAGTTACTTTTATCCAATGTATGCAAAACTTTAAGAATGCAAACAATGTATATCCAAAAATGAAAAGCACTTCTGTCAAACTTATGCAAAGTTTTATGAATGTAAACATTGTATATGAAAAATTGAAAAGTACTTTAATCCATATGATGCAAAGTTTTAGAAATGTGAACATTTTAGATCTGATGATGCTTGTAATTGAAATGATTTCAAAAATGAGTACCCTAAATTGATGTTTTTGACCTAGATGCATAAAACAAATGTTACCAAAACTTTCCAGACTTATAGTATATGTTACCAAGAGGCTTAGGAGGCACAAAAATGAGTTTTTTAATGCTATCAAAGGAAGTTTAAAATATAGACTAGGACTGATTGTCCCAGAGGGGAAAATAAGTACCAATTAGGGTTTTTTTCCAAATTTTCAAACAAAATTAACTGATTTTTATGCTTTTTAGAACTTGTATGATCTGTAACCTAAATGAAAATATAGTTTTCAGATGTTTTTCAATGATTTGAGATACAAAAATCAAACCTATATGCAGTTTCACTAATGCAAAAATTTGAAACCCTAAAATGTCAATTAACTAATGCAAACTCTAATGCAATGTTAATGCAAGCCAAATCTAGGATGATGATGCACTCCAAATCAGAAAAGAAGGTACTTGAAGGTCTAGTTCACCAAAATGTAAGATAGAATTTTGTCAAGTGCCAAGGGTTTTATGACCTAGGGCAACAAGCTTTCTATACTTTACATTCAAGGATGCCCTAGAGATCTCACCCCAAGAGTGGAATAGAGGCAAGAGATCTGCTAGAAGGGATTGCCCTAGGGGATGATTGTAAACTAATGAGGGGTTCACAACCAAGTAAGAAATTGGAAATAAAAATGCAATGCAAGTTGTAATACTAAACCCTAGGGTGATCCCACAATACTGGTTTACAATTTTTGGCCAAACTGGACATTGAAATAATTTTTTCTAACTAAATCTTCAGTTTTGGGCACCTATAGTGGCTAAACCGTGAGGAATTTGAAGATGATGCAAAATAGTGATTTGTGACATTTTTTCTATAGATTCTAAATGTTTTTTTTCAAAATTTTTGGAATTAGATTGCAGTTCCTTTTCTATCTACTTTGAAAACTAGTTTTTTTTAGTAAACACCATTCTTAAGGAGTGATGCTCACCGTATACAACATAGCTTTTTTTCCATGAAGGATAAAATTCTATCTTTTTTGAATTTAGATTTTTAACTATGATATCTAGTGCTTCCAATTGGTTTCATAGTGTTTTATTAAATATGTTTTCCTTAATCAAGTTTCAGAGTCAAACCAATTACAATTCAAACATAGGCGGACTGTATACAACGCAACTTTTTTTGTATGTAGAAATTCATTTTTTTTGTTGGATTAAGGACTTCCAATATCTGGTGCCTCATATTTTCAATGTTTTTGATAATCTATTTTTTTTCCACATGTGTAGAAAAAAAAGCTTATTTACAGTGAAAAACTTATGTTTAATAAAACTAAAAAAATAAATACATAATAGAACCAAAACATATTAAATTTGTAGTCATTGGATAACTCATTCTGAGGACTACCATCAGTTGGGTTTGTGAAGTCTCCTCCATTTTCATCCTCAACCCGAGCTTTGAAGGGGAAAATTTTTGGAGTTTTTGTTCGAGGAAGGGGTGAGAAGGTGGGAAAAGGGGGTTTGAGTGAACTAGGGGACTAGGGGGTTCGAGCAAACTAGGGGGGCTTGAGAAAATCCCCTTTCCACAAAGGTTTTATTTTTTTTTTTGTCTAGGAATGGTAGGACCCTGCATTTAATGGGTTCGTTGGAACCAAGGTTCTAGCAAACCCACTTTGGGTTCACTCAAACCAAAAGTTTGTTTGAACCCCAAAAACCAATTTTTTTCACATGGGGTCATTTTTTGCAACTTTTACTTCCTCATTGGAATTGAAAATCACTTTTGTGGGTTTACCCCCTAAATATGATGCAATGACTTACAAAATGACCTAGAAAAGTAAATGAAACAACACAAAAAGATAAAGGAAGGACTATGTACACTTGAGAACCTGAAGATGACTGATTGAAGCTTTGAAATACTAGAAAATATAACCTTTTGACCTATTGGGACTCATTCACCAATCTGGGTGAATTAGTCCCAGATCCGGGTTTTTGCACAGGAACAAGTTTCGAGCAAAAGAGTACAGGTGAATCTACAAAAATATCTAAAAAACACCTACAATGGGACTCATTCGCCACTTAAATCAGTCGCATTACACTTTTTTGAAAATTCAAAGTTTGAATCTGTTCTTCTAAGTCTACTCAATCTACTTCTCTAGGTTTCCAGATTTGAAACTTTGATTTCAGGGCTGTAGGTGACCTTTTAGTGAAGATTACAACCTTTCAAATGAGGAGACAATTCCAACAAATTTCTCCAAACTTGTAACCTAGCCTTCAATGATCCTTCAAGTCTTCAAAGCACCTAGATCTGCAATTACACAAAGAAAGAGAGAGAAAGTATTGATTGTTAGGGAATAGGGGTTTTCCTTGGTCAAAACCCTTTTAGGTAATTAAACCAAATGATGAAAAAATGAAATGAAGGCATGAAACATGAACAATGCTACCTTGAATGATTCCTTGTAAATGATGCTTTGTAAATCTACAACTCAACATGAAATGTCTATAAAGGACATGTAGATCTTAATCTTGACAATAGGAGTAGAACAATGCTTGATCTTAGATCTTCAATGCTACATCACAACACTAGCTCAATAACATGCTTGATGCTTGATATGATTGACATGATGATGGATCTTGAATTGCTACAAAAATTGATTAAAAATTCTATCCTTGAATTCCTTATAATTGATCTTGAATGCTCTCTTAATGATCTTGTGAAGTCTTGGAATGCTTATCTCTTGCTTGCTTGACTTGATTTCATGTAGATTTAATGAAATAATGATTTGAAATCTTGTTTATATAGGAAATGCACTCAAATGACCATTTATTTGATCCCAAAGGCATAGAATAATTTTGAACTTAAAACCAAATTTTCTCACTTAAAACCTCAAAAAAAGGCCAAATGGGACTCATTCACCATTTGTGGCAAATGGGTCCCACCTGGATGGGACTTATTCACCCAAAGTGGCGAATGGATTCCACAGGGCCTATTTTGATTGCTAAAGTGTCGGGGAGTGTGTATTTTAAGTTTATATGTTGATATATTTGGGTTTTTGATTGAAATATACCTTGGGATGCATAATGTAGGGTCATAAGGGCCTATTAAAATGTCATAAATGTAATAAGGCCTAAAATTCAATGTGAAAGTGTAAAGAAATATATTTTACAACACTAAACTAGGGAAAAAATAGGTAGATATTTCACTAAAAAGGGCCCTAAATCCAATGTGAATTTGTAAAACAAATTAAAACACTAGATCAGGTCAACTTAATTTACAAGCTTCCTAAATTTAATGTGAAGGTGTCAATAAATACACTTTACAACATTAAATTAGGGAAAAGTTAAGTTTATTTATCTTAGAAGGGCCCAAAACCTAATATGGATGTGTAAAAATCATCACAACACTAGATCAAGGTGATATCAAGTCCAATTTATCATTAATTATTCCCAATTAAGGAAAAATTGTACCATTTCCAAGGAGGGAGGGTCAATTTTGTCATTACACCTTCTTTCTGGAGGTGAACCCCCTTAAACAAACAAGGGGAAGGTACTAGGAAATATATGGAGGGGTCCTAAGAAAGGAACTCAAAATTTTCTTTCCTAACGATTACATGGTACATGGTTATATGGTACTTGTGATATTCGGCTTTTTGTGGATACATGATTACATGGTTCTATGGCTAATCAATTTATGACACAATGGTTTTAAATATGCACAAGTTTCATATAATATAGTATAAAATGATATGGATTCACGATTGTTCAAAGGTATTTGACATGATTCATCCTTGTAAACCCCATTGTGTGAGCCTTGTGTGAATTGTGTAGGTTATATATGGGGTATGTAGTTTTTAGGAGTGAATGTAATGTGGAGTAATTATGATCCATGTGATAAAAGATTTGTTTTTGATTAATGATAATTTTTTTTGAAAGGTTCCTGAAACCCTATACAAAAAAGAGAAGGGACAACAAAGATAAGGCAATAGGCTTCCCACCTAAAACATCAAAACAAGATGATTACAAAGACATCAACAACCCATCAACAAACAAGCACAAAGCAACATGACCAAACAAAAAGAACAGAACAAGCAACCATTAGAGAAGTTAAGCATTCTAGCTGATTCTAGGTCCTTGGAAATAATCTTGTCATGCATTTCAATGACCTCCTCTACGTCTTGCCTAGGCACCGTGTTGCACTTCTTGGTTTTGCTCTGAGTGTGAAAACTCGGCCCTGTGTCCAAGTCTGTGGTCTGCAGGTCCTTGTCAGTATTCTCCCCCATCTCCATGTTTACTGGATCACTGAACAAAGATCTACCAGTCCATTCCTTCACCTTCTCATTGAGGAACATAAGACCTTCAGCTGAGGATTCCAATTTCTCGTTGCTGAGATTGATGATCATGTCCAGGTCCTTACGCAACTGCCAATAGTTCTTTTCCAACAAAGATAGCCTCAAGCCATAATCACTCTTCAAATTGGCCAACTCATCCACCAAAAGGCCAACACTGGGATTCATAGAATTGGCCAATCCGAAAAATGGAATCCTTCTCCTTAAGACTACTAAGCATGGATATATTGTACTGAGAAATTTTGTCATGTTTGTTATGGAGGTCTTGAACCTCTTGAACTAGCCACATAAGCAAATTGAAAGAAATATCAACCCCTTCCTTAATGAGAATCAAGGCTTGTGAGTAGTCCATGTCACCCCAGAATAAACCTCTCCCCTGATGGGAGCTCACGGGGGGATCATCATCCTAAAAACCATCAGGAAGGTTAACTTTGGACTCACCCTCATCTTTGGAAGCCAACACATGAATAGAATTGTCCACATCCACCACACTATTCACCTTTCTAGCACCAGGGGTCCCTCCACCAACACCAAAATCTAGGTTCACGTTCCCAAAATTTTCCACCTCACTGAGCTGATTACCCTCTAAGACCTCTGGAAGCTTATCTACCACATCCTTAGAGCACACCAGCCCCTGAATCTTAGCCTTCTTTCTGCTACAAATTCCCTCAACATCTTCACCATATTTAACCTCCTTAAGTTTGTGCTTTACACATGGTATGGAGGGTTTTTCCTTACTAGTAGAGAGTTTCTTCCCACTAGATGAGGAAGTATAATCTAATTCAATGTGGTACCCATCCAACCACACCTTAGACTCCACCTCAATTTTCATCCCCTCACTCTTGACCACCTCCTCAACTAGGCATTTCCCATTCCCTTTCTTCTTCTTTTTTGAATCAAGGGGATGAGGAGCTTCACCAATATAGTTAGTCTTAATGAAATCAATGATAAGCAACATTAAACCCTCATGTAAGAAAGGGTTTCTTGGATTCTTTTTGAAGTTCACAATCCCCTCTTCTAATGAAAGCAATAGATAGAAGGGGAAAGAAATGAGCTTACCATGCCGAAAGTGATTAAGCATCACAAAGTGATGACCATACAAGACCGTATACCTACCATCTAGGGTGAAATACCACATCAGTGCCTTGGCAACATCCTTCCAGATAAGTTTAATCTTGGACCTATCATATCCACCACAGTCTAGCCTCACCATTTTGGCTCTCTCTTTGTTGCTAATGTAGAGAAAATTAAATGTTTATTTTTGACATGATAGAATATGAGAACACATGATAGATGGGTAGAATATTTCTCTAATGACACATTTTTTAAATACTAAATTATGAGTGATGAGTATTGATGATTGAAATTGTGTTAAAAAATGAAAATATTAGAGTGGTTCTTGTATACATTGTATGACCATAATAGTGGATGATCATGCTAATAAAATAGAAACCATGTGGATAGAGATGACACCTTGTATTATGATTTAGATGAATAAAATGTACTATTATATGACCTTTGTGACTAGTCTTATGCTTGTTCACCTTATGGATAAAATTCTCTATTATGTACATGTAGCTTATGGCTTGGTTATTTCACCAATCTAGTGAGTAGAATTTTTGTCTTCAACTTATGTGATATTTGTTGTCATGGAAGTGTGCACCCTTGCTGAGTTGATAAAATCACTTAGCCACATCATCAAACATGGGATGATCTCCCTGAGTGTGGGATTAGATAATGGAGATCAACCTCCAAAGAGGACTGGTTCCCCTGGTTTTATCACCTAAACCAAGCTACCTATTGCTGCTTGTTGAGAAAAGAGAGAAGGATAACATATAATGAAATATAAACTCTAATACAATGATGCACCAATATTCTTGAGACCTACACAACTGATTTTGCACACATAATTGATCAATGGTAAGATTGGTTATGAACAAATAAGAGATTTTATATGTCCTTGCATCAATATAAATCATAAGAAGGTTATGATCATATTCACAATCCTAGAAGGAATTTAATCGACCATCTCTTCACAACTTCAGATTGTTTGTATCATTTACTCAACCTACAACCTAGAATAATACATATGTCTTCTACCTAAAGGTGTTGATAATGAGACAAATTTTAAATAAATTATCACAACTCACAAAATAATTCATCAATTAGTACAAATGCGTATGAGAGCAACACTAGTCAAGCCAAATGTGAACATGATGTAAGTAATGATGGTAAGTTATGCCTATTTAATATATTATTGATTGGTAACTCAATAATAAATAAATGATGAAATCAATGTTTATCAATTCATCCCTTTAAAAGATAGATTCATATTTTATATATTTAACTACATAGAGAATTATTTATGTGAATTATCATCAATCAAATTTTAAAATTTAGATTGACAAATAGTCTGATATATATTATTGTGATGACCAATGTGCAGGAAAGTAGTGGCAATGGAAGATTTTTTTTATTATCAAAAATTTTATTCAGATACTTCTCGTATTGAAGTACTTAAAGTGAAACCTTGTGTTTAGAGAGTTAAATGTTATGGTTTAATACTTGTGGGTAAATTTTAATTTTATTATTCTATGGTTTAATTGATTTTAAAATAAGGTGATTATGATGTATATGTTGTGTTAGAGTTGTGAGTCTTTTGATTTTTTTTTTAATTTCGGATTTGATTATATATATTAATTATAGTGATGACCAATGTGTAGGAAAGTAGTGCCAATGGAGGATTTTTTTTTATTATCAATTTTTTTGTTCAAATACTCTCTTATTGAAGTGCTTAAAGTGTGACCTTGTGTTTAAACAGTTAAATGTTGTGGTTTAATACTTGTGGGTAAAGTTTAATTTTATTATTTTGTGGTTTAATTGATTTAAAAGTAAGGTGATTATGATGTATATTTTGTGTTAGAGTAGATTCTTTTGATTGTGTTTTAATTTCAATTTGATTTTAAAGAGGATTTTGAAAAGGGTTAAAGGGTCAATTTTCTTAGTTTTTGAATGAAAATAGACTCTTAGGGTATGTACTTATGGGGTGGAGATTTATTGAACAAGTAACTTTGTCCATTGATCATGATTGGACCTTTCAAAAGGTCCTTAAAAGAAAGTGAAAATTTTTAAGTATGATATGAGTGGGGTACTTGTCACTATCCAAATTCTCTTACCAAGGTTTGGTTGAGGGGTTGTGTCAAGTATATTCCTCTCTTCTATGTTTCACACATGTGTGAGCACATGCGATGCATGTGATCTTATTTAGTGTTTTGAATGAAATAAAGAAGTGTGTTGGAGGCCACATGTCACCCTTCTATTGGATGTGGATGAGTGACATCACATTATTTACATATAACCCTTTTCAAGATTGAGGAATATTTTTTGTTCATTTTTTTAGGGGTTTTGGTTTTTTCTTTCTTTTGGAAGAGAGAATCAATCATTTGGGGGAATATAAGATATATAAGTGCTCATACTTTGACATTGGAGATCAAGTTGTGAATGAGTTAGAGAGATGATGCTTCATCCCTACAATTCATGTAGAGATAATTTCTCCAAACTTCACTTTACCATTATTTTTATTCTTGTGAATACTCTATTTTGTGTAGATCTTTGTTGAAAATGGTTTATGAAAATGGTAGTTCGTTTGATTTAGTTGGTTGTGTTTTGGGAAAAGTATGAACTTGAGGAGTTCAAAGGGTTTCTTTGTAGTCCACTCTTTTATGTGCATTGGGTTCTTGATGATTCTCTCTAGTTGGGGGATGACTCTAGAGTTTCTTGAAACTTCATGCAGCCATATTGGTAAGGTGGAGATCATCTCTATGCCCATTGATAATTCACAATTGAAATTTTTTCGTATTGTTCTTGAAAATAGTTGTTGGAGATTTATTTCATTGGAATTCTATTCGCTTAGAGATTATCATTATGTATTTGAAAGTTTGAATGAAAATAAATTGTAGTTTCTTTTGTTGTTGTAGAAAAGAAAGAGGGTTGTAATAGTTTCAAAATTTTAAAGAAGAAAATGGATCCCTGTCTGTACAACATTTAGGAAATAAATGAAATGATTAGTTAGATGTTCATTATTTGATAGAATAAAAAAAGAGAAAAGAGAACAAAGTAGTGTTCACTACATTTTAAAATTGATTTGAAATTAACATATAAATATTTTTTTAAAAGAGAACTATTGTTGTTTGATTGGGTACTTCAACTTCCCTCTTGAGTCAACTCTTGTCATTTGGATTAAAAACTAAGTTCATTTGTTGGCCTAAGATACTCACTTGTCAAGTTTGAAAGAAAAGGAAGATGAAAATATATATAAGTAAAAATAAATCCATATTTTGGCCCATTCAGGGGCCAAGTTGGGTTAAACCAATTGCAAAGGTGCCAATGGTGGTTGCATGGGAAAAGCCAAGGGAAGGCTAGTGGAAAGTTAACTTTGATGGCACATTAAAAGGGAATCCTGGACCATCAAGCGCAAGATTCATCATCTAAGATTGGGAAGGGAATGTAGTAGCATTTGGAGTGAAGAAGCTAATGGAAGGAGAAAATAACATAGTTGAAGCCTCAACAACATTGTTGGCGGTTAAACTTGGTAAGAAATAGGGCACTTCAAGAATACATTTAGAAGGTGATTCAATCATTATTGTCCAAGAAATAATGAAAGGAAATAGGTTCATGAAACATTCAGAATACAATTGTAAAAATCAAAGAAGAATTAAACTCATGTGAAGATTTTGTTGTAAGTCACATAAGAAGAGCTGGTAATTTGGAGGCTGACATCTTGTCGAATTGGGCTATAACTTTTAAAGAGGTTGGTGAATTAAGAATTGATGATTTAAGAAATGTGGTTTTAATGGATTAAGATAGAAAAGATGGCAAGGATGCAACATTAATGAAGAGAGTTCGAGGTAATATTGAAGTAAGCTGAAATGACTGGAGGATCGATGCGAAAGTTGATGGTGGCATCCCAAGTATGAGGGCTAATAAGATCAGTGTGTGTGGAGTTAAGGAATTTATTAACTCTCGGCCCTCGATTATTGAAGAAAATAATAGAGATTGGCGTGTTAAAGAAGGCACAAAGAAGTGTGGTTGTGGTGTCGGTGTTATTACAGCGAAATTCAAATGGAGGCCAATTTTACTTTGCAGTCGAGGAGGCCACTGAATCCTTTCTATGGTGATGCATCTGAACATAGATTAATGGGAATGTTCTTGTTCACTGGTGGGAGGTTGGTGCAAAGTGTGTGGATGATTTTGGGGAAATCCTTCAGAAATTTAAGGCATCAATACAAGATGAACGTGGGTGTATACTCGTTGATGGTAGAATGGGGTTTGGATTTGGGAGAACTAATAAGCATAGTAAGAGAAGTGATGGAAATGTTAGTGCATAGATATTTTTTGTAAGGATTGGAATCTATACTAGAATGGGCAGTTCTAGGAGGAAATCCAAGAAGGGATTGAGAATGAGGAACTGGAAGGGGCAGAGGGATGCATTCCTTTCATACGTTGGCTGGAGGATGAAATTAAAAATTGATGCAGAGAAGAGGCAAGGCTAGGCTGGAAAGCACTGAATCTGTTTGTAGAGTTGATGAAGGTAGAAGCCATTATTTCCCAGGTGAAAGCGAAAGCAAAGCACATGGAAGTTGAAGGAAAGAATGCGAGGTAGTGGAGGGTGAAAGCAACAAGAAAATTTGGTTCTGAAATGGGTAGCACAAGTTAGATTATGTAGATTTTTAAAGTTTTTATAGTAGTAACGCATAATTGTTACATTATTTTTTTGGCTTGTTGGGGGTTGAACCTTATTGAGAATGTAGGGTGATTACAGTGTGAAGGGTAAAAGATTGTTTGAAAAACATGAGGATGCATGTAAGGTAGTTATAGATAGATGTTGAACTAGTGTTAGTTAGGAAGGGTTATAGTCTCTATTTTAAGCATGTTAATATGCTTTTTGGAAAAAAATGTTTAGGTGAAGGTAGTTTTTTGGATGATGGATGAAATCTATGTGGCAAACAATGTATTCTTTTTTTCAAAGCCATACAAAATCCTATTACCGACCAAAAAAAAATAAAAAAAATCCATATTTATATGTATTATGATGAGGGATAAGTTAATAGCTTTCTTAAGATTATATATTTCCTAAATTGATTATATATTTAACCCTTCATCTATCTCAGGATGAAATAAATATAATAAAAATTACTACTCTTGTATCTATCTATTTTGTTTTTGATATTTTTCCCAAGTATCCATATATAATACTATTTCCATGAAAATAAACATATCCATCTTAACAAATGATATGTTATTTTTAAATAAAACTATTTTATGCATAGATAATTTTATAGATCTTTCAAAAACAAATATGCAATCTATATATGGATATATAAAAATATATTGAAATATATATGAAGTAATATTTATAAAAATATGTACATTTAAACCTGTGTTGAAATTCATTCAAATAAATGAATCTTATAATATAACTTCAATATTTAAGATCAAATTAAATTGAATAAAAAAATTACATGTAAGGAAATAAAGCTTAAATTAAAACAAAATGCAATTATGGTGGGATAAGGACTCAATCCCTCCCAAATGCTAGGGATTTGCTTGGGGTTTGTAGGGTGACCTCACCCCCTTTTCCCAATGGGTCTTGATTCCTCATGTAGTTGTGGATCCTTCAAAAGGGAACAACCTCCAAAGGTCTAGTCACCTCTCTTTCACTTTGAAATTTACTTTAAGAAAAAAACATAAAAAAATATTTATATATAGACAAATAAAAAAATGATTTAAATATGTTCAAGTCTTAAGCCACAAGAAATTTAATCTCCTATCTGATAATATAAAATATATTTACACAAAAAAATAAACTCGTCCTACTATCATATGCAAATGCATATGTGAAAGGAAGTTGAGTGCGCACAAGATGCTTCCTACACCAATCTAAGTAGGAGAGAGTTGCAATTTTTTTTTAACACCTTTAAACTATTACAACATTAGATGCACATATACATATATATAAAATAGATAAAAGAATGAAAAACATAACACATAATTTATGTGGGGAAAATCATTTCAAGAGAAAAACCCACACTCATAAACATAACTCAATTATATTATTCATCAACAAAAACCAAGTTACAATATAATTGCAGAGCTATGCTCTTTAGGAGTCTTCACACTTCTTTTCGATTCTAGAGTAATTTTGGTAGCATAATGATACTTCAACAAAGCAACAATCTACTACTCCAAAAGATATGTGCTCAACATATAGGAGCTTACAATGCAATAATTAGACATTTCTAAGATCGAATGCCAAAGACTAAAGATGTAACATGGAAAGCACCAAAACCACTACACATGCATAACGCTAAGTTTCAACATGTTACCTCATGCAATATTGCAACTACCAATTGTCGCTAAACTCACACATGCAAAACCTACACTTTCCAAATATGATTGCACCTCTAAAGCTCTCATTCCATGCAAACTCAACATGAAATAGAATTTTCCTTCATCCACAACTCCACCTATAAACAATAACTTCCAACTTGACTCCTCCTTGGAAATAGAAAATACAAGTTGTAACTCACAAAGAAACATGGGATAGTTATCAAATATAATTTCAAAATTAAATAATTAAACATACTAAGAATAATCAAAGATTGATACACCTTTTTCCTAACATTTTCCCACTTGTCAAACACCTTTGAAGAGTCAATGGAAAAAAATGATTTAACTACTAGAGGCTGTGAGGCCCATAGACTTCAAACACCATTTGAACTTATCAATGTTCACTAGCTTTATCAATGCATTTGCAACATTTTCTAAAGTATCAACCTTCAAACAACTCCACCTTTCCATCTTCCACCATATCATGAAAAAAATGAAATTGAACATCAATGTGTTTTGTTCAGGCATGGAAAGTAGGATTCTTTGCTAAGTAAATGAAACTGACTATCACAACAGATAGTAATCTATCTTATATTAAAAGCAATATTAAAACATAATCTCTGAATCCAAATGGCTTCCTTTCAAGCACATGAGTAGCTACCATGTGCTTTGCTTCTATAGTGGACAAAGTGACTAAAACATACCACTTACTCATCCAAATGATAACACCACCAAAAATTGTGAATACATAACCGTTGGTGGATCTTCTACTACCAATGTCACCAACCCAATCAAAATCCACATATCCATGAATACTCACTGAGTACCAAGGTCTAGTAGGATAACCATGAAAACATAGGGAATACTCAGAAGTACCTTGCAAATATCTGAACACTCTCTTCATTGCATTCCAATGTACTCATCCAATATTAGCCATAAACCAACTAAGTACTCTCATTGCTTGGGAAATGTTTGGCCTCATACAAACCATAGCATATATAAGACTACCAACAATACTCACATATGGTACTCTAGTCATGTCCTCCATCGTAGTAGGAGACTTTGGATAGTCATCCATAGAAAGCTTCATCCCCTACATTAAATGATTTTATGGCATCTCTTGGTTAAGTTTGTAGTTCAGGCAACTCATCTATTTGGACTCTTCTTCTTTTTAATTTCTTAATTGCTCACAATGTTTAGTGCGAAGGCGACTTGTAGGTGATATGACAATATGACTTTCATAAATTAAATTTTTTCAAAACTTGTGAAGTATAAGATCATATGGTTAACAAAAATAGTCAAATCATATTATTGTATCTTTATCACCTAGATATTACAATATCTATATAGGGGAGAGGGGCTAGTAGTTGTGTAGGCTAACTTTGCAAGCATGTAGCAATTACATGGAATATCATAGGACCTCTACTTTTTAGAAATGTGAATTGGTCTCTTATCTATTTACAACTATGGTTTGGAGGTGTGAATCATCACACAACTTGCCACATTAGCACGTCTAGTGAGAAGTGTCCAAAAAATTGATTTTTTAAAAGTTTCACTGAAACTTAATCATAGTATCCCTAGTAGTTGAACAAAAAAATATCATGTGTTGTTTGTAGAATATCATATTTTTATTTAAAATATAACTTATATGCAACCTAAATGGACCAAATATCTATTAATAACCATAAATCTTTGCTATCTCTAACTTTTGTATACAACTCAAATGGACCAATAGTTGAACACAAAAAAAAGTATTTGTTGTTATAAAAACAACACATTATTATTTAAAATACAACTTATATCCAACACAAATGAACCAATAGTTTTTTTTTTTTGATACATGAGGGTGCCCAACCAAGCCTAGCAATTCCCACGGACCTTGCCTCGCCTTAAAATGAACCAATAGTTGAACACTAAAACTTTTTTGACAATCCTTCACATTTCATGGACAAATACAAGTATTTATTGTGCTCACCTTTTATATTTGTGATAGGACAAACTATTAATATGAAAATACTCCAATGCATATGCATTGCTATCCCAATAGTTGTACACATAAGAATAATGTTTTTCACTATGACAAGAATACTTGTTTAAATGAGCATCTTATTTTATAAATGACACTTATGATGGATTTATGATATTTTATTTGAAATAAAAATTATTTATTTCACTTGCTAATGAATGTATTTATGCATTTTTATATAACATTCATAGATTCCCATTGATTCATAGTATGGGTCCATCTTGATCATAATTAAAATTTAGATGATTGATTATTAAAATATCTCAGAAATTAATTTCATATCATCAGGGCTTAAATTTGACGGTCAACCTTGCCTGTCAACAATTTTTTTAATGACGGTTATCTATTCAAAGGTGCCCTTAAAATATTATGATATACCTTAGTGTAAGTAAAATTATATATAAATCAAATATATATATCATTATAAATCTATATAAATTTTGACAGTCTATCCAAAATCTCTCCTTTCATCTGATACAATCTTCTTAAAATATTGATTGTATTTTACAGAAAAAATCTCTAAATACGGTCATACGGCCATCAAATTTAATGCTTGCATATCATGAGCAAAAATTGTGTCAAATCATTACGCTGTCACAGTCAGCTGGCTTCCCACTTTCGTTATGAAAAGTCTTCTCAACTCAAATCAATGCGCGCTAAAATTAAGGACTAAGTAGTGGCCGCACTCCTATTTTCACGTTTCTACTGATATTTAAAAACTAATCGAAATTGTGAATTCCTCTTTTTTAATTCTGGTGGATGTCTGCACCGTTCTTTTTTCGCCCTGTTGTAAACGTTGTCTTCAAACAAAAATGGATATAATACATATTGACATTAAGAAATATAATGTCACATAGGATAGCACTGGAAACATAATAAAATAATAATAATGACATAGGACACCTAGCCTCTCTCCTTTCTCACGTATTAATCCATTCTATCATTAAGAAAATTAAAAAAACTCATCAATTTTTTGTTATAAAAGGCGAGGAAATACGTTCTACACAATCACCCTTAGCAATGGCTCTTCTTTCTATCCCTTCCTCTGCCTTGAGTTTCTGCTTGAAATCTAAGCCTGCCCATCACACCAAGCCTTCCCTTAAATCATTCCCCACATTGGGCAGAAAAGGTTTGAGTAGTCCGATCATGAATAAGGCCTTGCTCTCCACTGGTGTTGAAGGTGCGCCTCGGCGCACAGCCAACCATCATCCCAACTTGTGGGAGGATGATTTTATAGAGTCTCTCCCAAAGCTGCCTTATGATGTAAGCTTCTTTCACACCATGATACTTTCTTATTCAGTATCGTGAGCGTGCTGAGACACTTGTTGGGGAGATCAAAGACATCTTCAATGCAGTGGGCGCTGCCAATTCTTCTGCAGATAATATTTTTTAGACGCCTCGAAATGGTGGATAATGTGGAACGCCTCAGAATTGGGCGACACTTTCAAACGGAAATAGCAGATGCACTTGATTACGTCTATAGGTATGTCTAAACAAAGATTAGGGTTGGCATGTCATATGTATGATTGTAACTGAAAGTGAGTGAGTAGCAGGTTTTGGAACGACAGCAGTAAAGATCTGAATACGGCAGCTTTGGGACTTCGAATCCTTCGACTTCACAGATATCCCGTTTCTTCAGGTGTGATGCATATGCTATACTATGGTTTATCATTATTTATTTTCAGTTTGTGATTGAAACTATAGGCCTATGCTTCGATGTTAGAACAAATAGTGGAAGGTAGGTCTGTATATAGGAAAAAATATATTTCTGAAAGTCATTATGGGAGAGGGGTGAGTAGTTGTGCAGGGTTTAATTGTTGTTATAGCACTCTTGCTTATAATATTCAATCTGGTTACATATTTATACTATATATTATAAATAATTAATTCACATGTAAATAAAAAAATAATCAAATGTTTGTCAAGATGGACCCATACTTAACACATGAGAATCTATGAAAGCTATATAAAAAAACTTAAATGCATTCATTAACTAGTGAAATAAATATATTTTTGTTTCAAATAAAATATCATAACTATCCACTATAAGTGTGTCATTTATAAAATAAGATGCCCATTTAAACAAGTATTCTTGTCACATTGATAAATATTATTCTTATGTGTACAACTTTTGAGGTAGCAATGTATGTGCATTGGAGTATTTTATATTAATAGTTTGTCTTATAACAAATATAAAAGCCGAGCACAATAAATACCTTGTATTTTCCCATGTGAGGGATTGTCGAAAATTTTTAGTGCTCAACTATTGGTCTATTTATGTTGGATATAAGTTGTATTTTAAATAATAGTGTGTTATTTTTAACAAAAAATAGTTTTTTGTATTCAACTAATGGTCCATTTGTGTTGGATATAAAAGTTAGAGATAACAAATATTTATGGTTATCAATAGATATTTGGTCCATTTAGGTTGCATATAAGTTATATTTTAAATGAAAGCATGATATTCTATTAACAACACATGATATTTTTTTGTTCAACTAATAGGGATACCATGATTAAGTTTTGGTCGAACCTTTCAATTTTTGGACACTTCTCACTAGAAATGTTGATGTGGCAAGTTGTGTGATGAGTCACACCCCCGAACCTTAGTTGGAGATATGTAACAGGTCGATTCACATCTCTAAAAAAAATGAAGGTCCTATGGTATTCCATGCAACTGCTACATGCTTGCAAAGTTAACCCACATGACTATTGGTCCCTCTCCCCTAATCATATGCATTTGTTTTAAGTTTAATAATATGAAAATATTAAAAATATGTTTAATAAATTGTGCTTTAGTGTTATTAGTTGAAGACACCAATCGCTTGTATTATAATACATATGGAATCTGATTTTTCTAAATTGTTATTTTTGGTTTATATTATAAGGTAATCTTATAGTTAGAGATTTGGCTTAAAATAATTTTATCTCCTTATTTCTATAATGAATTTAAGGTAACGTTATGTGTTATTTTCCACATCTATCTAATCAAAATTTCAAACAATTAGACTTTTGAGTAACTAACCCTTGATTATAGGAACTATTGGGTTTCTAAATTTCTCATAAGCCCAACTTCTTTCACATACCAAATATTTTAAGTTTCAAATTTGTGATGGCATTGTTAGATATTAGTTACCTCTATACTTTGATTCCCAAATGCTTATGAAGCATGATTTTTATTTGATTTGATATCACTCTATATTGTGGCCAACATATTATATGAATGAACTTACAAAAACTCACACCATTCTTGCACTTGCTAAAAAAATTACATCACAATTTAGAACAATAAAATGCACCTTTCATATTATTTAATATTCAATTTTTGATACCTAAGCATAAATTAACCTAGATTAGCAATTTTCTAGCAATAATAGTGAATAATTCAAAATTTCAAGTTATAGAAGCTAACAAAGAGTTAATCATAATTTGAACTCAATAAAGAGAGAGTTTGTGCATAAAATATTCTTTATTGAGTTTTATGTATATTTTTGTGAAGGCTATGGTGATAGAATGTGGATATTATTGTTTACAACATTTGTCAAAAAACCCTTTTTAGGCACCCTTTATTGCAAATCTATTACCATCTTCCCAAGATCAATATTTAAGCGTATGTAAGAAAGATGTTGTTTGGAATTTAAGTAAAAATTTCTAAGATTTTTTCCACAACATTGCTAGTATTATTCTACCATGGAATTCTAGGTCACATGTATATTTGGAATTTTATTATAAAACCTTACATGCCTATCTAGGCTTCCACAATTGTAAAGTCTAATAGCTAAAGTATCACCTACATGTCCTATGACTAGTCTAGATTAATCATTTTTCAATTATGGGATTGAATAATTCATAATTAAACACTATTTTAGGAAATAATTATGGAGGAGGAATACAACTAGCTCTTGAGACGATGTTGAAGATATTCCTAATGTAGTCACTAAAATTTCCCTTTGTCTTTAGGAACAATGTTGAATATATGTTTGATAAGCATTTGAATATATTATGATTCCTTGGTTTGTATTTGTCCTAGCTCATGCTATTGTCACTCCCTTTAGTGACAAAAAACTATCCCCAAAAAAGGGCCACAGTATTCTTTGTTTTCTTCGTTCTTCATTCCTCCCTCTCTCTAGAATTTCCCCTTTCTTGTCTACCCTTCTCCCAATCTTTTTAACCAAATCCATCTATTCTTTATGATTTGATGGATTTTTATACACTACACCTTGTCCTCTCTAGTAGAGCCATTGTAATTTAAATCCACCACTTTTATCATAGTGTCCATACCCATGTGCCATTACTTTTTTCTCCTTGATTTTTTGTCCTAAAAAATA
>VDFB02180117.1:0-19471 GCA_007258455.2 Sequoia sempervirens
CTTTAGAAGTTATCTGAGACATTATAATGAAATATGTAGTAACAATTTTTTGTAACAATTGAGTTATAATACCATTTCTCACACATATAATATGAAACAACAAACCATACCTACCTCATTACCATTGCCTCAACCTATCTTGCCTGATTCTCCTAGTTTTCCTTCACATAGTGGAAAAGAGAATGATCTTGTTGAGAAAATTCATCATATAAACATCTCCCTATTGGAAATAAAAGCATCACTTATACAACATTAGATGCTCCAAGAAATTTTATAGAAGAATAACATGCAATTTTTTGTGAAATTGAATGATGTAGCAACCTTCTTTGATTCTATGCAAGAGAAAATGTTAAAATTCACATTCCCTAAATATGAATTACCCTCACTTGACATACACCATAAGAATGAGGCCTTAATTCAAGGGTGATTATTAATGAAATTGTAGTTAGCCACAACCTTATAGACAATGAAGCAAGTCTTAATGTTTGTAGCATTGATCTCCTAGATAAAATTGGAGTGGACAAGAGGCTTATTCGACTTAATGATGTTAATATTTGTAGATTTGACAATGTTAATAGAAAACCATTAGGATTGATCACATTACCTATTGAGGTTGAACTTGTGGTTTTTCCTACCCCTATTCATATCATTCTAGGACCACTTTCATAAAACCTTCTCTTAGGGAGACCATGGATTTATGATATGAAAGGAGTCTCATTTACTCTTCACCATGCAATGAAATTTGAATACAACAACAAGATATACATGGTTGAAGTAGATGAACAAAGTTATAAACCATAAGTTAAACATGATCATAACACTTCCAACTCCCCTAATACTTTCATTCCAACCTCAAAAGTGGAACCTATAAAAGTTAATGTCAATCCTGATTGTCTTTCATATACAATAAAACTTTTAGTGATGATTAGTAGTCATTAGATTTTATGCCTCGTTTCAACGAAGAATCCAAAATCTCACCCTCAAATTTCAAAGAGTCTTTAACAAATGATTCATTTTCATACACATTATTTAGTGATGATTGGGGTTCATTAGGTTTTACGCCCTCTTTTATGGGAGAGTACGAAATCTCATAATTTGCACCTAAACAATTGATTCAGGTGGATACTTGTAAAAATTTGAAGTATTCCCTATGCTCCAAAATTTAGCGTCGTGTCAAAGTGCTTAGAAAATTGAATCCAACACAAATTGAGTGGGGTCAAAAGGAGCTCATACACCCAAGTTGTGCTTAGTCAAAGTTGGGTCAAATTGGTATTGGGGGCTGATCAAGAAGGCAAAAAAATTGATCATCTCAAAATTTGTCAAAAATGGCATCCAAACGAAGGGCTCATTGAGATGATTTTGACACTACTTGTTTCGCATCAAACAAAGCTTGTAAGACAAAGTTATACCAATTCAAAGTTTTAGTCAAAATGGGTTGACCATGCTGATGTCAGCATGGTGACATGGATGTAGTTAGTAGCCAACAATGATGTGGAAGCTCCACGTGAAGACACATTTTAGGCCGAAATTGAATGAGTGGCGAAGTTGGAAAAATGATGTGTTGACATGTGTCAACAAATAGGCGAATGAAATTTTCCACATGGCCAAATTGCAGGGCTCTACGTGACAGGCCATAGTTTGTTTTATCTAAAAACATGGTTTGGAGGTTCAAACCTTGAACCTCTTCATTGCTATTTTTAAGCTACACCAACAAACCACCCAAGATTCTTGCTAAAGGTAATATCATAATTTTTATTTAATAAGTTTGAAACCCAAATTTGGAGGGGAGGTGGTTTGAACCACTAACCTACCCTCTCTCATCTACCCCTCCTACCAATGCACCAATCACATGTTTGGAGATATTTTTGGGGTTGTTCTATTTAAATAATTGTAAAATAAGTTAAATCTCTCTAAATTTAAATAACCCCTTAGAATAAATTAACAACCTTATTAGCTTTTAATAACCCAAATCATGATATCTTAAGGGCTTAAAATATTAAAAATGATTTTTATAAAAGTTATTTAAATATTTAAAATAATCTTTGAAGATTATTAAAAGGGATTTTTAGGGATTATTTTATAAAGGATCCAAAATACAAGAGCAATGATTTTATGGAAAATTTCTAAGGGAATATATTTGAAGAATGTCTTGTAAGCCTGAAATTATAAGGGCCCAAAATTAAAGAGTTTTTAGGGGGTTAAGAATTTGTGAAAAGATTATTAAAAGGATTATGTGAGATCCTTATTGTAATTAGAGGATGATTTTCAAGGATTTTTGTTGTAAATGGGAGATTGTACAAATCCCATGGCTATGACACATTTTGGGTAAATTTTTTGTATAAAAGGGGATATTTGGCTTTGTAAGTGTAATGAAAAATTAGGAGAAAAGTTGAGTAAACTAGAGGAATTGAAATCTCTGTACAAGTGAAACTAGGTGAACATTGCCAGAATGCTTGTGCTTAAAGGAGAGAATTTGAATTCATTTTCCTCACTAGTCGAGGAGACTTTGTAAAGACTTTTTGGAGCATAATTGAAGGATTGGTCACTTCGTTGGAGAGGGACCCAGAGACATAGCCAATTGGAAAACTCCATTATCAATTTGTTGTCTTGTATTCTCTTTCTAGTTTCTCAATTTTTGTTGTTTTCGTTAATCATTTAGATGTCTTTTCAAGCATTTGAAATTAAGCATTTCAATTACATTTTAAAGACCTTCAGTTTAATTGTTGTAAAATTTATTATTCACGTGTAATAGTCTTAGATCCTAACATTAGATAAAGTGGTATCAAATAATTTGTGTGACTAGTGTTTACAGAGGTGAATGATAACGAGAGAAAAGAGCCAATGAGGTGAAGGAATGCTTTCATAATACAATCTTGGGATCGATAAATAAATTTTTTTTCCAAATATGGAAGGATCAGAAGATGGAAAAAGTATTGGGCTTGATGAGAAGATTTTTTAGCGAGCCTTTCTTGAAATGAATACTATGGTGGAAGAAATCTACTAGGAAAGAAAAGAACAAAAGAAGCGTGAAAAAGGAGATTCGTCAAAGCAAGAAAAGTATGAAGATTAGAAAGAAAAAGGGAAAAGAATAGGAGGTGGTGATGAGCCTCCAGAAATTCCTTCTTCTCCATATTCTCCATCTTCTCTATCTTATACTTATTCTCCTACTTATTCTATTTTTTCTATTAATCCTTTCAAGGGTGCACATAAGCCTAAAATTAAATTAGATGTAAAATTTGATCTACTTAAGTATTGTGGAATTAAATGCTGAGAAATTAGATGACTACGTTCAACAAGTAGAAGTGTATTGTAGAGTTCAAGGTCTCTTAGATGATGCTTCTAGGATCTAGTTAGCTACTCTTTAGTTAGGAGAAACAACTCTCACCGAGTGGGAGAGTAGAACTCGGGCATAAATTTCACATGGTAGAGTCAATTTAACTTGGGCAGAATTTGTTAATGCTCTTAAGAAGCAATTTTATCCCCTAGGCCATATGCAATAGTTAATTATGGACTAACAAAATTTTAGGAAAGGGAAATTTCAAACTGTCTAAGAGTACACCCATGAATTTAGGAAAAGGGCTATTGTATTAAGTGTCCCATTGTACACCCAAGACACTTTGCTTAAGTACATAGGTGGTGTTCACTCTTATCTAAGACATTCCATTGTGGTTTTGAATCCTAGTAATTTGGATGAAGTATGTGTACAAGCCACACAATTAGAGTCAAGAGCTAAGAGTACTTTCATTGATAAGTTTGAAAATAAGCCATCTAAGCCTAAAGGTAAATCCAAAGATAAAGAAAAGGGAAGAAGATAGCTACCATTAAAAAATAGGATGGTAAGCTCACATGCTCTCATTGTGGTAGTAAAGGCCATGATGAAGATCACTACTAGCAGTTGCATCCTAAATTGAGGCTGAAATGGGATTGTAAATAGAAAGGTAAGAAGGATTCCACAAATGTTGTTATGGATCTTGGTTCATAGTCTAAAGATGAAACAAAAATAACAACAATACAGTTAAGAGGTAAGGCTTCTAATGTTTATCTTGCCAGTTGTGCTTCTACTTCTCAAGTCTATGATGTCCTTGAAGATAAGAAAAGAAATGAGCTATTTCACATAAGGGTTATTGCTAAGCACACTAAAATTGATGCTCTCATAGATAGTAGATCTCAAATTAACTTAATCTTAGAAAATGTTGTAAGGAATTTGGGATTGAAAACTCCACCACATTAGAGATTTGCTGAAAAATTACTTTTATTAGACACCGCCATATTATCCGTATGGTGTTGAAGAGCTTGCATTTTAATTTGTAGAACATCCACATGTGTCAATGATTTGTTGGTTGGATTTTTGGGGTTTATGTAAATGTTTTGGAATCCAACATTATGTGACAGATTTTGGTTTAGTGTTGTAATGAAGGGTGGATTTTGATTAGGAATGTGAATGTTTTGTGAAGGATCGAGCTTGTTCCCATATTGCATTTGAGGTATGTGTACTATTTGAGAGACCCCTATCTCTAGTATGGCACTAGTAATGTTGATGCTTGGTATTGTAGTTGTCGTGTTTGTGCCAACTTTAGGCCTTTTGCTTCTAGTATTGGTACCGAAGGGATTTGATGATGATGCTCCTATGGTAAAATTTAGGCCTTGTGTTATGCTTGATGTACCAAATGGGGATGTGTGTATTGTTGTGGCACTCTATGTAGGTACTCCAAATAGTATAACTATAGTTATTTGAGGGATAGTGGCACCAGATGTCATCGTGTTTGTCCCTTGGGTAGATGTAGTTTTCAATGTGTGAATGTCAAATCCAGGAGGTAGTATGAAACCTTCTACTAGTAATTTTTCTAAGTATCGTTTGGGATCATTTTCCAAGTACTCATCTACAAAATGGGAAAACTATGGGTCTTGTACAGAACATCTAAGTCTTCAACTACAATGTGTCCTTGTTGGTCTCTAGTGACAAATTTGTCCAATAAATTTTTGTGAGTTCTCGATGTCCCTAACGAGGGATTTGAAAATGGATTGATGAAGTCTTGTGGATCAACCATTTATCTTTGTTTCCTTTTAGACCTTGTTTTGACCATGTAAGATATGCTCAAAATGTGGATGATGCTAAACTATGTCTATGAATGATATGATTTTAGTCTATGTTTTTTGGATTTTCTTGGATATAAAGTATGAATGCTAATGCAACTATTTTTTTGGTATTTTTTTGGAAAATAAGGAATTTATAAAACGATGATGTCCTAAAATGATCGTGTCTAAGTATGCAAAAGTATAGGCAAGCTTTTGAAAGCAATCAATTTTGGAAGTTTTGAAAAGAGGTAAGTAACCATCTAAAGTTTGGCAAAGGCTTTAATTTAGTTTTTCAAAGGACCTTTTGTGAGACTAAGACCAAGAGATGAAGTGAGCTCCCAAACTAGACTGATGAGCTAGAAAGACTCACAAAGATGACAAAAGATGTGTGACAAGTGACTAGGTTCAACGACAATTTTTGTTGAAGGAAGGATGTATCTAGAGTATGGAAAATTGGACTATTCTAAAATTTGCAAAGGTAATTTTCCTAAAATTTTGATTGATCTGAAGGTAATTAATACTCCTAAAATGTAGCTAAAGTTTTCAACTAGTATGTCTATGGGTGTGTGCAAGAAGTTGAGTCCACTTTTTTGGCCAAAAAGTGGAACTATTTTTCCTGATTTTTAGAATTTGACACATTTGACCTTAAAATTTGAAGCACTTAGAGATGAAATCTTTAAAAAAGTCGCTAATCATAAAATATAGTGCTCAGAGTCTAGTTTCCAAATATGTAATTTATTTCAATACCCAAATAGTACAAATTGAGTTTTAATAGGCATTTCTAAAAATCACTGTTTAAAAGTCATTTTTTTTTACCATACCATGCATGTGTACGACATCCATATTTTAACATAAATTATCATATTTTTCTAAATCCTTTTGGGAAAAGTTTTTTAACTCATTGAAGTTTGTTCTTGAATTTTTTTTGTTAATTTTTTATTAGGTAGATTTGTCATTTCGAAAAATCGCCATGTATGACATGCATAAGATGACCTAAACTTATCATTTTTTTATTTTTTTGAAGTTTGTTCTCGTTCAATTCGTTTGTCAAAATTATATGTTGATCAAAAGTTATTAAAATAGTAAAAAACCCTGATATTTAAAGTTTATGAACCAATTTTATTAGAATATCAAAATAGTGGCTAATCCACTACAAAAAAATTACATATTGAACTGATTGTTTCATCTTAAATTGGTTTTAATTTCATCGTGAAAATTGCAAAAGTACAATACCATGGCCCAAAGTCTGCGCTTTATTTTGACATTGAAAATAGGACCTTTCAACAAGTAGGTCAAACCAGTTGCCTAGGTTTGATTTCCAAGAAGTTTTTCCCAAACCAAAACCAAAGTTCACCACAAAGCAAAAGAAAAATCAAATTTGAAAAATGGATCCCATTATAAAACAAGATCTTGATGATTAATCGGGATCCATCTTTATAACGGATCCCATTTCATTGTTATATATTCAAAACTCATAAAAGAACTAGATCCCATTCGAGGTTACTAGATCCTCGCTTCTTTTTGCAATGGTCCTCTAAGATTCATTTATCGAGAATGATCCAATATAAAATGGATCTCGGGCTTGTAGAAGGGATCCCATTTTTTATAAGCGGGATCCCATTTTATAAACAAAATCTTATTTCCTTTATTTAAATATCATGCAAAAAATTACTGTGAAGTCTACAACTTCACATGTAGACCGAGAGCAGTAAAAGTAAATTATTTTTCATAATCTATTCTATTTACAAGTGGTGAACTTGCTTTTATCAAACGAGGCATCATCTACACCATTTTTGAAGTGGAATTGTGTTATTTTTGTGCTTGTTTGGAGGAAAAAAAGGTTTTCAATTTTCAATATGGATTGAATTTTTCAAATGAGGCATGAAGAAAACAATTTTTAAAGTGGAATTTTGGTAGTTTTCTACTTTTTTTGAGGAACACAAGAGGAATAATTTTGTCCTAATAGGTATTCAACTTCTAATTTGGATTGAATATTTTGAAGTATTTAACTATTAACATTCATTTGTGCTTGATAATTTTATAATTATAGAGAGCAAACTTAGTGAAAGAGACAGCCACATTGACTCTCAAGCAGTTGGAAGTGAAGAGGTGAGAGCAAAAGCACAAAGGAAGAAGAATGAGAATGAAATGAATGAATGATGGTGGAGCAACCAATTCAACAACTTTTGAAGATGAAAACATTGAGGATACCATGGTTGTAGATGAAGCTAATATTCAAGGAGTCAATTTGGAGAAAAATATGATTATACAAACAAGTCCTACTATGTCTTCAAATCCCTCTTTGAATGCTATGGAGAATGTTTCAATATGCACAAATCTAGGTATGTCTTCAAATCCACATGTTAGTGAAATGGTAAATTTGTATGTAGAAGTTTTACAAGATATTGGACTTAATGATGTTGACATTGATGATATTCAGAGAGATGAAACTTTATAGAATTTGTTGAAAAGAAAAAATAAAAATCTTTTGTTGCAAATGAAAATGAGAATGATCCTTGTGTTGAAAATGAAAACAAAACCTGTTTTGTTGATGAAAATGAAAATGAAAATCATTTTTGTTGAAGAAATGAAGATGAAAGGAAATGAAAATGAAAATCGCTTTGTTGATGAAAATGAAATGAAATCCATTTTATGGATGAAAACAAAGATGAAAATGTAAAATGAAAATGAAGATGAAATGAAGATAAAATCTATAATGTGATGGAATTTAATGAAAATACTTTTAAAATTGAAGTGGTGTTTTGATAATCTTTCTGGTCAAATTTCTGGAGGAAAATAAGAACACATGCAAATAGTAATATATACCAAATTCTTTTTGTCATAAAAGTTGCATTCTCAAGGTTCAATTCACAGATGCAATTGATGGTGAATGCAAAAAATGAGGAAAGTAATGGTATGGATTTTATGTTAAACTAAAAAGAAATGATCAATCATTAAAACATGCTATGTCTACTGTTGCTAGTGCCATTCAATCTATTGGGAAAAATAGTCGATCTAAAGATAAAAACGCAGCAAGAAGAGCTATAACTATTGCTATAGTTAATAAAACAACTTTGAATAAAAGAATGGTAAGCAATATTAGTGAAGTTTTAAAAAATGCATCCTAAAACATTACTAAGAGCAGCAAAAAGAAGAGAAATTATAGAAAATGATCCCATCAATCAATGTTGGAGTTTTAGTGGATGACTATCGAGGTCTGATATAAAATTAAATGTTGAAATTAAATCTTTGATTGAAAAATATTGGCATGATAATACTAGGGTTTCATCTAATGCTAGGATAAGTTTCAAAATTATGTAATTCCAAATTACCATCCTCACCTTAAAAGCACTTATTAAATACAACATAAAATGAATTTATAGTAGTACTCTAGGTGATTCAAGAAACATTCCGTAATATTAAAATAAGTCAAAGGTCTTTGAAAAATGTAAACCTCGGTATAAATAAAAATTAATAAGCAACGAATATCTTGTTGTTGTAAAATACATGTTCAATTTCATTATTTTTATGATGTTTTTCGATATATATGTTGTACCTTGCATACTAACATGATTATACAAGATTGTGGTATTGATATTCCACCTGAAGCAATAAGAGAATTTATTTCAGGTTTGTTTTGTGAAAAATCTAATGATAAATTATTTTATTTAAGTTCTTTTATTTCTAGACAATGCATTAACTGTGGAAATCTTTCATTTTTAAGAATTTGTTTGCATGAAAGTGCTGATCATAATTTTGGACAACAATTAGTAGATGTCAAAAGATTTATGAATGTTCACTATTCTTTAAAAGATGGAAAAATAGGAAAAGCATTGGTGATTAGTTACAGGAAAAGTTAGTGTCTGCATTTCTATGAGTGTGAATTTGATTAAAATAAAATTAAAAATATGTCATGACTCAACATGCTCAATGGTTTGATGGCCACTTCACATGTAGAAACACATTTCCAATTGGTACTATACTTTTAGTGGTTGATTTTGCAGAGAATTATACTCTTGCTCCGCAAGAGGAAATTCAATCTAAATAGTATAATTTAGTGAAAATAGCTATGTTTGTCCATATTGTTTATAGACATGCAGATGATAACACTGAGGATGATAGAAAAGTTTTGAGAGAGTATAATTTTTATTTGAGTGAAAATCGGTTACACTTATTAGAGTTTGTTCAATATTGTTTTAGTATATTTTATAGAAATTTAAGAGAAAGAGGAATCCATATGAAAGAACACCTCATATGGTAAGATAATTGTATAGGGAAATTCAAAAATGATAGAATGTTCTATTGGTTAAGTAGGGTTCACAAGGAATTTAATGTCCAACATATATGGAGTTTTTTTTAAGCATGGCATGGTAAAGGAAAACATGATGGAGTTGGTGTGTGTGTCAAAAGAATTCTTGCTAGAGAACAATTAAATTTCAAGGATTCGGTAAAATTTAAAGATGCACGTGAGATTGTGGATTGGTGTAATAGAAGATTATCTGCACCAGGAGTGAGTGATTACTCTATAGTTCATTGATTCTTTTGGTTGCTGGAAGAAGAGAACATTGTATCTAGAGTTGATTGTGAGACAATTAGTGGATCTACTAAATGTCATTCATTTAGCAGTGCGACAACAAGCAAATGGACTATTTAGACAAGGGAGCTTGCATGTTTTTTCCAATTTTGTATCTTAGGACATTGGGAAGCTTGTGAAAATACAGAATGGGTTGAATAGTGGGAGCAAAGATCATTGACACCTGCAGAAGCACATAATCAATATGAAAGAACTATTGAAGAAAATGATCAATTGTTTGCATCTGAAGATTATGACCATGTTTTAGACCTTGTACAAGAAGGTAATTTAATTCAATTTATTTCATTTTATTTCATTTTATTAAGTTATTTTGTAATACTAAATTATTTATATGGATATGCACAAGTTATTAAATCGAATTTTGTTGGCGGGACATGTGTATGTTGTTATTGCACCTGAGGGGAATGAAGAGCAAACAAAATATTGGTTGGCTCGTTGTGTGGAAACTAAACATAAGTTGATAACACCTCAAGAAGATGATGATGGATTTCATTGTATCAATAGTGCAGCTGATCCCATAAGAAAGAATTTTGAGAACTTATTTGATGATGGTTTTGAACATGTTTTCCAATAGGATGGGTGGGGTGAGTTTGTTAGCATAGCTAGAAAAAATATTTAGAAAGAAAAAGAATAGTCTATCACATTTAGAAGACTATAGAACACATAAAAATATTATACATTATTATTCACATTGGTGGTGGCAACAAATATAAAACTAGAAGCGGGTATTGTGGGAAGATCTTCAAAAAAGTGCTATGGTCAATTTCACATGGAAGAGCATGGGAGCAATCCTAGATGCATTACAAAAAGAAGGATGAAATGGTACAATGGAATAAGTAAATCTGGTCGCTCGTTTAGTTTATTTGTCCTTTTAAATACGTGGGCGTGAACAGGCATTTGGGTGGGTTTGGTGTGCCTTTTATACATCCTTAAGGGCATAATAATCACAAAAAGGATCTAGTCCATACATATTCAACCTAGACAACATGGAATACTTGGTAAAAATAGGTAATTATTAGTTAAATTATATTTAAATACATGTTTTGATTACATATTGATATTGCTTGGACATTAATAGTTAAAATTTCTTTATTGTCATTTTTTGAATCCTAAAGCCATCATTGCATTGATCTCATACTTTGAAACAAAAAGGAGAGGATGCCTAGATTCAACCTACAAACATGTGTGGAATACTTTTAAATGCAGGTACTTGAGTTATGTACATATAGATAGTTTTCTCACGATTAAAATATGTATGTTTGATGATTTCCAATTGATATTTCCTTTTCTAGCACGATATCGAGGGTGATGTGAGGGGCCTATTTTACATTCTAGCCACGAGTTTGAGATGTTCTGAGAAGGCATATCAAATTTTGTAAACATTGTTTGGTGTTGCTGGGCGGGATTAAACACTCATGTACTTCTATGTATCAAATCAATATTCTATATGTTTTGAACCTTAAATGTGCATGTTTCCTACTTAGCTTTATGTCTAAGTGTATAATCACTAAATATTATGCATGCATTATTGTTAAATCAATTATATCCTTAAGATGTATTATGACCCCTTAATACATACCCTTAAGAAATTCTATTATGACCCCTTTAGATGTATTATGAACCCTTAATACATCCCCTTAAGTTGTTCTATTATGACCCTTTTAGACATCCCCTTAAGACATCCCCTTAAGACGTTCTATTCAGACCCCTTTAGACACCTCCTTAAGACGTCATTATTTTTTTTGATGACTTATAAATTAGTGTTAGATGTTATTATTTATAGTATTTATTAATGATTTTATTCTCTAATCTTTTATGGTATTGTTTATTTCTTAAAATTTTATCCTTTTTGGTATATAAATAGATTGCTTTTGTTTGTAAATTATGATTTATTGATTGATTATTGATTGACATGAATTGAATAAGTTCATTGAGTAATTATCGCTATTTATTGAATGTACACATCATGTATATCATGTATGAAATCACTAAATTTGCAAAGTATAAATATTAAAATGTCCTATATTAATCCATGTATGAGATCACTAAATTTCACATTAATGTCCTATATTAATTTCTTGACTATGAACATAAAATGCACAAATGTACATTTGTAAATTAAAATTTCAAACAATAATAAAGTCCATAATTTATGTAACATATTAAGTGCATGAAACCAATATATTAAGCACATGAAATAAAGTCCAATAGAGTACATGAGAAACAAGAAATATAATCCATGAAATAAACAAATATAACACATAAAATCACATGTTTCTAGGTCATGTACTGTCTCTATAATCAAGAGACCTCTTCACACCATGCAGACTATGTGGATAACCTAAAACACTTTGTATAAGCGAAAGATGAAATCAAATGTAAGACAGTAAAAATGATTTAATAACAATTTAATTTATAATCCATCATAAAATTAAATTACCATCATATCTACGTCTGGATGCTCTGGTGCACCTGAAGCAACCTCCAAATTCTCTAAATCAAACTACATAAATAAGACAAAGAAATTCGAAATTAGATGTACAACTCTACAATTATTATTATTTTAATTCAATTTAATTTAAATAAATTATCATATTTTAATTGTACCGTATTCCGAGGTTGTGCACTAGGCTCCAGGACCTATTTGTACATGCTCAACTACAAGATGTGTCTCATGCTATAAAAGAAAAATAATATGTAAAAATATCATATGCAATTTAAAATTTATAATTGACTTTAAATATAATAAAAAAATTAAATTACCATTTGATCTGGAACCTGCTCTACATGTCTTCCTGGTGGTATAACTATGTCTAGGTCAGGGTTGAAAGTTGCACTAACAAAGTCCTACAAGATCAAAATTAAAGCATGTACAATTGAATTAGGTTAATATATATTCAAGTTTGCACATTTTGTGTAGAAAGTCTTGTAAACAACGTGGAAATCAGTGGCCTCATGAGTAACTGCAACATCAAATATTTTCCCAATGCCCATTCTTATTGTGGTATCAACCTAGACATACATGTACATAGACATGTAATGCTTAAATAATATTTACAAGTGTACATGCATGTGTTTCATATATCTAGTGGATTCAAAACTCATAAAATTGTAACTATAATAATGTAAACTTTAAACAAATTTACAATATGAATGTACCTGCCCTTGGTCTATGACGCCTAATAGTGGAGGATTTCTTGACAATCCCTCAGGAGGAATCAACGTGGATGCCAATTTACTTGCCTAAACCAACATAAATATTTCAAACATATATGTGATAATTTATGATTTCATATATAATTTTAAAAATTGAAATCAGAATACCCCATAAGGGTTGCCGCGTATGACTAGTGTCGATGTATGTGCTCATGGAACAAATGATTTCCCTTGTATTGTTAGTGTCATCTATACATCAAACAATTTGATTGTTAAAATGTATTGCAAACTTTTCTTTGATATATACAACCATCAAAATTCTTATAAAATGAAGGTACATCTAGATGCATATTTATACTTGTGTCGCAGTGTCCTCAAGGTGATGGTCTACTGTGAGGAACTCTACAAATGAACTGATGTGACCAGATGAACCACTAGAATCTCCTTGTCCACCTAAAGTAGGTGTGGCCTGATCAGGTCCATATCATACTTGATGACAACTAGTACATATATCAGGGACAGACCTTGACATCACAGATTGGTATAAATAGCTCAAAACTCCTCAATGTCATTGTCTCTATGCCCTTGCTATGCAAAAACATGTGATCAAGTCTCACCTGGTGCTTAATGTTGAGACCAGCTTAGTGATGCAGATTGGAGGCAGGAGGACAGAACAACAACAGGGATTACACATGCCACACTGGGCATGAGGATCCTTCCTTGTCCTATCCATTGTGGTGCTACTAGCAACACCAGAGCCAGTCTAAAATCAAAATAATTGGACTTTTTCCCCAAAATAAACTCTACATACAATTTTCTAGAAAAATACAATGGGCACTCCCAATTAGCATGTGGGGGACTATCAAAAACCATATACCATCGATCCAAAAAATGTGCACTCATCTACGGATGTATGCACCACCTCATGGATATTGTAGATTTGTTGGGTGGAATGGGTTGTCGAGTAACGAGGTCAAGAAAGTAGGGGGCTAGATGGGCTTTCGCTATTTTAAGGTCTAATATTTGTTTGTAAGAGAGACCATTAGAATGAAATGGTATAATTTGTTCTCTATCTCATCGATTCCTATGAAGATCAGAATCGATCATCCTGATGGCATCAACAACATTTTACATCGCAGATGCAAAACATCTCACATGTGGAGGAATCAATGAGTGACTTTGAATAGCATTGATTTGATTTTGTAAGGATGCAACTTGATCATTTATTCATGCTCTCAAGTGAGCCTTTTCAGATGCAATAGGTGTTGGATGTTGCATATTAGGTGGAGGGGGAGGTGGAATGGGAGGGGGAGGGGGATGGGGAGGTGGTGGAATTGTGATATCATCAATGTTAAAATCATCCATGATATGCTCAATATAAATGTGCACCTACATTAAATCATACAAAATAGTCCATATGCATACATATATTAAGATCATATATTTAATTGAAAGAGGATGAGCAACATATATATTAAGATCATATATTTAATTGAAATGCACATATATATACATTGATTTTTCAACTCAAGAGCATGTCCATACAAAATTCAAAATTAAATGTATGTACATGTATATTTAAAATAAAAAATATGATGCATAATTTGCATGCATACAAATCATTAAACTAAACTACATAGATACATACAAATTTCAAAATTTAAGAACTATATATGCAAATTTTTAATACATGTGCATACATACTAAACAGTAAACTTGAAATATATAGTCATATAAAATATATACTATTATATATTGCTAATTTATAAAGTTCATATTCCACAAATTCATAAATCCATGTCACTAAAAATATCCATCTAGAACCAAAATCATAAATTCATGTCACTAAAAATATCCATTTGGAACCAAATTTATAAATTCATCACACAAAATTTATACATCATTCACCAAATTTATAAATTCATAACTATTTAAGATCATTGTTTTAATTTATAAACTACTGTGGCTCTCTATTGCATAGATCTTCATTTCTTTGTGCTTTTCTTTTTAGAATTGGGAGTTCTCTCCTCTAGCCATTGTCGATGCTCATCTATGATCCCATCCATAGCCTTGGCATCATCAACAAGGGTTTGCATCCTAGATGCAACCATCCTCACAGGAGGTGCAACACATTCTTCATTTTGAATAATGTTGATTTGATCTTGGATGGTTCTAACATTGGCATTGATTTGTGCTTGCAAACAAGCATGTTCATTGATTTTAGGTGGTGCAGGTGGAGGTGAAGGTGTTGGAGATGGATGGCATGGAGGTGGATTGTGAATATTATTGAATAGATCCATGCGATCTTTAAGATGTGAGTGAACTTGCATTGGATTTGTAATTTCAAGATGTAAGATACATGTTTAGGAAATATACCTTTAAACCATTCAATATAAATGGCCTTAAATAATTGAATACAAATGATAAAATTATATGTAAGCCTCATTTATATTTCTAAGAAAAATACAATTAACTATTACTATTTTATAATCTTGCAAGATCTTATTATTGTTAAATCTGGTTGCCTTGGGAAACTTTGATCACTAAATTTTAAGAACTTCTTTGATCCCCTTAAGAAATTGAATTACGATATAGGGTGATAGGATGGCTTAAGGGGATCTATGTCTAGTGAGGTCCTAGGAGAAAATGACATGGATCAAGTGAATAAAATTTGGTGAAGCTTCCCAAGGCAACCAAATTTCATTAAGAGCCTTTAAAGAAAAAAATATGGCTTTAGGGTTTAGGGTAATAGGATAGCTTAAGGGGATCTACATGTAGTAAGATCCTAGGATAAAATTGCATGGTATAAGGGAATGAAATTTGGTGGAGTTTCCTAAGGCAACCAAATTTCATTAAGAGCCTAAGAAAAAATGATGGCTTTAGGGTTTAGGGTAATAGGACAACTTAAGCGGATATGTGTAGTAAGATCCTAGGACAAAATTACATGGCATAAGGAATGAAATTTGGTGGAGTTTCCTAGGCAGCCAAATTTCATTAAAGAAACCTAAGAAAAAAATGTTGCTTTAGGTTTAGGTTTAGACTTTAGGTTAGGGTTTAGGGTATGGGATAACTTAGGGGATGTGTGGTAAGATCAGGACAAAATTATGCTAGGGAATGAAATTTGTTGGATTTCTAAGACAAGAAAATTCACTTTGGGTCCTAGGTAGGACGAAATGAATGGTTTAGATGTTTAGAGTTTAGAATTTAGAGTTTGGGTTTAGGAACTTTAAACTTAGGGTAAAGGATTTGGTGCCTTAGATACAATGAACTTGAAAGTTGGTGAAGAAAATTTTCTTGTGGAATGGATTGATTGAATCTCATGTTTCAACAAACCAACCTAGGTGCTCATTCATATTATAATCTTGTGGGATCTTATTATTATTCAAATTTGGTTGCCTTGAGGAAACTTTGATCACAAATTTTAAGAACTTCTTTGATCCCTTAAGAAATTGAGATTACAGTTTAGGGTGATGGTGTGGGATCTCACGTCTAGTGAGGTCTGGGAGAAAAGTGACATGGCTCAGGTGGAGATAAAATTTAGTAAAGTTCCCAAAACTAAAATTTCGATAAGATCCTTTAAAGAAAAATAATTATTTAGGGTTTGGGTTTGGGTAGAGTTTGGGGTCTAGGTGTCTAGGATAAACAAGGATCTAAATGTAGTAGATTCTGGAACAAAATTCCATGTGGGAATGAAAATTTGGTGGGACTTTCTAAGGTGGCATAAATTTCATTAAGAGCCTAAGAAAATGATGGCTTTATGGTTTTGGGGTTATACTTTTAGATTTTAGGGGTTTGGGGTAATACAGGATATGGGGATATGTGTAGTAAGATCCTAGGAAAAAATTACATGGCATAAGGAATGGGAAATTTGTGCCTAAAGGCAACAAATTCGATGGGAAACCTAAGAAATGGCTCTAGGGTTTAGGGTTTAGACTTTAGAGTTTAGGGTTTAGGGTAATAGGATAACTTAAGGGGATATGTGTAGTAAGATCCTAGGAAAAAATTACATGGCATAAGGGAATGAAATTTGGTGGATTTTCCTAAGACAAGAAAATTTCACTTTAAGATCCTAGGTAGGACAAAATGAATGGTTTAGTGTTTAGGGTTTAGAATTTAGAGTTCAGGGTTTAGCGTTTACTAAACTTAGGGTAAATTTTTGGTGCCCCTTGGAATATTTAATGAACTTGAAAGTTAGTGAAGAACATTTTCTTGTGGAATAGTTGATTGAGATATACTCGTGTTTCAAATGACCAACCTAGATCATGATATCTCATTCATATTATAATCTTGAAGGATCTTATTATTGTTAAATTTGGTTGCCTTGGGAAACTTTGATCACAAAATTTTAAGAACTTATTTAATCCCCTTAAGAAATTGAATTACAATTTAGGGTGATAGGATGTTTAAGGGGATCTACATCTAGTGAGGTCCTAGGAGAAAATGACATGGCTCAAGTGAATAAAATTTGGTGAAGTTTCCCAAGGAAACTAAATTTCATTAAGAGCCTTTAAAGAAAAAATGATGGCTTTAGGGTTTAGGGTTTAGACTTTAGAGTTTAGGGTTTAGGGTAATAGGATAACTTAATGGGATGTACATGTAGTAAGATCCTAGGACAAAAATTACATGGCATAAGGGAATGAAATATGGTGGATTTTCCTAAGACAACCAAATTTCACTTTAAGGTGTTGCATAGGGAAAAATGAATGGTTTAGTGTTTAGGGTTTAGATTTTAGAGTTCAAGGTTTAGGGTTTACAAAACTTGGGGTAAAGTTTTGGTGCCCCTTGGAATATTTAATGAACTTGTAAGTTATTGAAGAACATTTTATTGTGGAATAGTTGATTGAGATCTACTCTTGTTTCAACTAACCAACCTAGATCATGAAATCTCATTCATATTATAATCTTGCACGATATTATTATTGTTAAATTTGGTTGCCTTGATCAACTTCACCAAGGTTTAAGAACTTCTTTGATCCCCTCAAGAAATTTGTCATATTGGGACCCCTTCAGAAATTGATTTATGATTTAGGGTTATAGGATGGCTTAAGGGGATCTAGAAGTCTAGTGAGGTCCAAATTTAGTTATACTATAGCCTCATTGGTCCCATCTAGCTCTGGGTCAAAAGTGTTTACACCTCTAATAAAAAAAAGTATCATGTTAAAAATGAATCAATCTATACATATCACAAAAATAACAATAATCTTAAATGTAACCCATACTCTAACCATAATAGAATGCTAAATGATCCCCACCCCTAACCATATCCTAATTGAATTATAAACCGAATTGAAACTTAATTAAATTATAACCTTTAACTAATCTTAAATGTATTCCTATATTATATTATATTAAATTATATTACATTTTATATTATATTTAAGTTGAATCTTTTCAGCCTAATCCTCATTAAAACCCCAAGTAAATTGTAACATTACCTATCCTTAATTGTAATCTTATATTATATTTTATGATATTAAATATTTATATTATTTAATATATTATATTATATTAACATTTATTAAATATAATATATTAAATAATATAAATATTTAATTATATTTCTTTTATATGAATCATCCTTCTATCTCTAAATTGTAATAATAGCATGTAGTTCCTCCAACCTATCATCACATGTACCTCCTCCCTTTCCCATGTAATAGGTGTACCTTCTAGGTGTTAAATGGTTCCATCTTGGTCTCCTTATTGATGCATTTCTATCCTTCCACATAAATCTATACAGTATCAAAATATAGGTAATTTTATGGTTTTTGAATCTCTCTTAATTGCTAAAGAATCCATTATGATTGAGGATGGGTGGATAATTATCTAGGATTACATCTTAAAAATCCTATAGAGGTCATGTGGTATGTGTTTCTTAATACATATATTCCCATACAAACCTCTTTCCATGTATTATCAACTCTCCTATATAATAGACACCTTCCTAGATTTAAATTTCATATGATATATATGTACCCAAGTGTTTCGAATTGGAATTGCTATAATTATACTTTTATGAATTCAGATATTCATCAATAGTTTTCATCATCTCTGTCGTTGGTGACAGAACCTATAGTTTGAGGGAGTATGTCCAATGAAAAGAAACTTCACCAATAGCACTGTTTATCTCTATCTTGTGGATATAATAGAATAAAGTTTTCTTCCAATGATTTAGATCCCTAATGATCATGTCTAAGTGTCATAGAGAGTGATTATCCACTCTTCATAAACTTGTAGAAACCAAAAGGTTTAATATAATGTGTTCAAATAAGTGATTCAAACATTACAAAAAGCTCTACTAAATGGTGACAACAGAGGGTTTTTTAAGGCAACTGAATTTCATTTTAAGGTCCTAAGACAAAATTAAAATGCTTTAGTGTTGAGGGTTTAGATTTTATAGTTTAGGGTCTAGGGTTTAGTAAACTTAGGGTGAAGTTTGGGTGGCCCTTGGCATAATTTAGACTTGCAAGTTAGTGCCAATTGGTATCAATTGTACGTGCTTAGATTTACAAATTTGCTAACTAAATTTGCAAACATCAAGATAAACTTTATGAATTTTAACTATTCTTGAACATATTGTTTTCTAATTTAATTATAATTTAACATTGAAACTAAAGTTTAACATATCATTTTTTCCATACAATG
>VDFB02180118.1:0-28161 GCA_007258455.2 Sequoia sempervirens
GGAAGAAGGTGGGAGAGATTGGGAGAGGGTGCGAGAGAATGGGAGAGAGTGGGAGAGTGGGAGAGTGGGAGTAGGAGAGAGTGGGAGAGGGTGCGAGAGAGCGGGAGAGAGTGGGAGAGAGTGTGGGAGAGTGGGAGAGAGTGAAAGTGTGGCTACATAGGGTTTCTATACATAGTATTTGTAGTAGAATGGTATCTCTATTTTGAATTATTCTAAACCTTGTTTCTATGTAGTACTTTTTAAATTCATTTTGTTGTTATACTCTATAATTAATAGTTTATATATTGTACTCTCTCTATACATGATTTTTAGCAAGATTGGGGACACTAATAGAACCTTCATTTTTATTTTTTAAAGACTAAGAAATGTATGAAAATTTGACAACATGAAAACCATGAAAATAAAAGTAAAAATAAAAAATTAACATAGTAAAAATGGCCAATCATGTGCCAAAAATGAAAAGAACCATTTGTTGTTCCTCTAATATTTCAACCACATACTAAATTACCAAGTGCATTTTATAAATTTATCATGTAAGGAGCACAATATTGGGAATCAATGTGAATGATTCTCATCAAGAAATTAGACAAGCTTTGAGATTGAAGGACCCAAGCTCTTTGTAGGTTTTCAATGAAGATTTAATTAGCCACTAATACAATAAGAAACTAGATAAATGTGAAAAATAAGATTCAACTATTGGTCCATTTTTGTTCAATATAAGTTGTATTTTAAATCATTATGTGTTGTTTTTATAACAACAAAGAGATTTTTTGTGTTCAACTATTAGTCCATATGTGTTGTTTTATAAAATGAACACATAGAACAAAGCTTTTTGAAGTTCCATCACTAGCCATAACCCTAAGGCTAAACCATTAACCCTTAACCTTAAAGCCTCTACCCTCTCTCTCTCTCTCAAGTCTCTCCCCTCCTACCCTCCTCCTCTCTTGGGTCTCTCTCTCTCTCAGAATTCTGCCACTCCTACCCATGCCTCTTTCCTCTCTTAGGTTTTCTCTCCACTCACTCACTCCCTCTCTTAGGTCTTTCTCTCCTAGCTCCTACCTCCTCAACCATAAACCCTTAAACCTTCTATCATCACCTCAACACTCTTCCCCTCCCCTTCACCCCTCCTGGTCTCTCTCTCTCTCTCTCTCTCTCTCTCTCTCTCTCCTCTCTCTCTCTCTCTGGGGAGAGACTTGAGGAGAGGGCCAGGAAGAGAGATACAGAAAAGGAGGGTTAAGGGTAGAGGGTAGAAAGTTTAAATAAGGGCAAGGGGTTTAGGGTTGGGGCCAGGAGAGGAAGGGATGTGAAGATACTTGAGAGAGAGAGAGAGGGAGGGAGTGGGAGACAGATAGAAGGAGGGAGGTTAAGGGTACATGGTAGATGGTTTAAGGGTTTATACATTGCTACCCCAATTGTTGTACAGATAAGAACAATATTTTTTCACTATGATAACAACACTTGTTTCAATGAGTGTCTTATTTTATTAAATGACCATTTTATTTTTTAAATGATATACTTATAGTGGAGAGTTGTGATATTTTATTTGAAACAAAAAAAATACTTATTTCACTTCTTCATGAAATCTCTCACTTCTTTATGAGTTATGAGAGGGGAAGGGGAGAGAGAGAGGAATGGTTGTCACTAACTCTTGGCTCACCCAAACAGTTGATCATTGCACTAAGATGTGCATATTCAATCGAAAGTTAAAATTCATAAAACTTAGACTAAAAGAGTGGAATATCCAAGTCTTTAGAAACCTTTTCAAAGAAAGGATCTCCTTGAAAGTAGAATGGCTAAGATCCAAAAAGACCTCTCAAATGATCTTTCTTACATCCTAATAGAAGAAGAGAGGAATCTCATAATTCAATTGGATGGTGTCTATAGTTTTAAATAAATCTATTGGAGACAAAAATCAAGGATTAGATGACTTAAATAAGGTGTAAAACCAAGTTTTTTCATTTAAAATGCAAAATTAGAAGGCAAAAAACATAATATGAAGATTGAAGATGGAAAGAGGGAAAGAGGGAGGGAGTGGGAGAGAGATATGGGGTAGAGGGTTAAACATAGAGGGTAGAGGGTTTAAGGGTTTAGAGTTTAAGGGTATGGAGGGGAGAGAGATAGAGGGAGTAAACCATGACATCCATAACAAATATACTCTAAACCAAGAAACCATATCTCTAATCACATGGAAATAACCTTACCAATGATGCATCCAAGTCACTGCCAACCACTCCCACTGAACCATGGTACCGAGTTACTCATGGCATCATGACTACCATCCTCTTCATGAAGATCACTATACCTTACCAAAGCTCCCACTGAACCGTGATACTGAGTTATACATGGAAACAAGATAAACATCAAACCATCATTGTCAAAAGCTTATGGAATTCCAAATATTTCCTCATGATCATAATTATCATAACATGTATTATGCCACAACTCTAAACCGCTAATCAAGAGTGTACCATGACATAATAACAAAACCATCTTACAACTAAGAATCCACTTCATTTCCAAATGCTCCCACTGAACCGTGATACTAAGCAATCCCATGGAATCATGATGCACATAATCAAAACCCCATTTTTGTCATAAGCTCACACCAAACCTATGAATCCAAGCTCTCAATGACCTCTGTAACAAACTTTTTTTTTTCAAAATCAGCAATAGCAAAAATAATAAAAGCTCCCACTACTCCAAAAAAACCTCCAATCTTTTAAGAGAAAGGCATCCCAATACTCTACCGGCCAACCTCAACTCTTATACCAAATGTTGAAAAATGAGGTTTTTTCTTCGCTTAATACTCAATAAAACTTTAATATTGATGATCTAAGTAAGTCTTTTCTTTGTTACATATATTCTTTGTGGGTGATTATCTTGATTAATTCAATTTACTGTTGTAGAATGAAGAGAGAAGTTGATAGAAGAACTAGACAAGATATTAGAAAGATCACACAAGATGTACTGTGGAGAAACCCTTTCGAAAAAAACTCCACTAAGAATTATTCTATTATTCAATCTCTGAATTACAATAGCTCCAATTCTTGCTTGAGAATGCTTCTTTTGTCTTGACCAATCTTCTTCACAACCTACAATAAAAAACTCTCACAACTCTATTCAACTTGCTTGAGATATATAGGCTTTAATCAACTTTGTAAACTCAACATGAGTTAAAATAACAATACACAAGCCCTATCCCTAAAAGGTACACCATATCTCATGCAAATAGAGTTATCTTGTGAATAACAATGCTAAAACATGTGCTTCATCTATTTGGGCATCCCAAACTGAAGCTACAACTCATCCTTCACTTTGGTGATAAATCCAAAGCTCTTCCTCAAAGTTGGTGCCCTTAATTAATCCTACTTAACTGAGCCTTTAGAAATATCTTATCATGCATGAGAGGTAAATCCAAGAAAGCATCTTGGGTGCCCAAGTTGGCTCCAAGTGATTTCTAGTTAACTGAAACATTTACTCAACACCATTCATGCAAGAATGGTCATCCCCTGTTAACTGGAGGTAGTCCCTATTATTTGTCATACAACTCAAGTTATTAGCCATGCATTCCAAGTTAATTGAAGTTAACTACATGCAACTCAAAATAACCAACATGCATGCAACATGCACTTGCACGTAACTGAAGATACATGAAATAATTAATGTTTATGATTTGCATTAAATGGCATCCTATTTCCAACATTAACCTTGGGTTGTCCACTCAAGGTGATGGGCCTACATCAATTTTGTAAACCCATATCACTAATTCTAGGTTTGTGTTGCTTGAAGTGTCTTCATTGTTCTATACTAGTGCTTTTATTTTTTAGTTGAGTTAGCCTATCCTTTTGTCCATTGTTGGCTATGCTTTTATCCTTTTCCACAGTCAGCCCCTGCCTTCAAAGGCAAATTTACCCTTTACAAAGGTGAATTTACATTGTAGATAGGTGGTTTTTCCTTGCAAAAGGGTGAATCTACATCCAATCTAGTCTAGGTCTTCCATTTGGGTGAATTTAACTTTGTCAAAGGAAAATTATCATGAGGGTCACTTTTTAGGCAACTAAAAAATGGGTGTCTTTCCATCCTTTAGGCGAGTCTATTAGTCATTTTATGTTGAATTCACCTGTTTTCATAGAACAAGAGAATTTTTTTTCGTTTGGCATGAACCTGCTATCCATAGGGGAAATCCCGTTTTCGGTCTGAGTCATTCCATCAGTCATTTTTTGTCAAATTTGCTCATTTTCCCTAAACAAGAAAATTTTCCCTTGTCAAGGGTGAACTTGCTATCAATTCGAATCAATCTATCATTGGTTGGTCTCTCAAATTTTCCCATTTTCTATAGATAGGAAGATTTTCTATTACTTTGGGAAAATTTGCTCCCTAACGGGCGATTTTGCCTCCTTGTCTAAGTCCCCGTTCATTCGTTTCAAGATTTAGGCGAGCCCATTCGTCGAACAGGTGATCCTATTTTTAAGCAAATATGTTTCCCATCTATACTATTTTGGAAATAGGAAAAATTTTCACCCCATTAGGTGAGTTTGAAAGTTAGTTCTGCCCATTTTCATCAAGTTTAGGTGATCCTACTCTTGTTTTGGGTGAACTTGTAAGAGTTTAGGTGAAGCTGCCAATGTTTTGGGTGAATTTGTTAACTATTTGGGTGAACCTGCTTCTAGATAGGCAAATTTTCTTTTGCAAGTTCACATTTTTCTTGAGTCCCCTAGATATAGGCGAATTTGACCCTAACAGAAAGGCTAATTTTATCATCAACTTCGCCCGTTTCCTAGGCCCCCTTGAGTTTTGGGAAAATTTGCTTCCCTAGACAAGCGATTTTGATAACATAGAGGCAAATTTGCTCACTGTGGATAGGAAAATTTGTGACATAAATAGGTGAATTTGCTCATTGTGGATAGGAAAATTTGTGACTTAAAGAGGTGAAGTTGGTATACACGGAGGTGTATCTATTTCCCATACAAATTCCAGAATGTGAATCCTTTGGGCCATTAAAAGCTTCTTGTTTTCCAAGTCATTTATCACAATTGAAAATTTTTTATCACCTTTTGATTGCCCATAATCCCCACTTTAGTCCGTCTACATTTTCCAAAAGTCATTCATTCATCATCCAAATCATATAGGTGCATCTTAGAACATCTCTAGATCACATATCCATCATCATTTCATTCATCCAAATCCCCTAGACTTCATTTTAGAGGTTATTATTCAAGTTGGCTTAGGTGTCTGAATCTGCTCATCATCATCTGCATTTGCTTAGGATTTTCATCCATCCTGAGTCAGTTATCATCTTTGACTGAATCAATTCACTTCCATATTGAGGTGGATTCAGTGTCATAATCATCCATCTATCCTTCAACCTGATCAATCAACACTTTAAGTCATCTGGAGTGATTTTTGAACTTGGTTTAGAATCCATTTCATCATCCTATCTGATCAATCCCCTAATCTGAACAATCATTTTATATCATCAATCGATCCAATCCAATCCAATCATATCCCTCATCCAATCATCTAATCAATTGATCCTTCATCCAGTCTAATCAATCCTCTAATCATCATTTAGGTCATCCTTGCACTGCATCCTAGCGTGTAGCTTCACCCTAACTCATCTGGTAGTTTTGCACTTTCATGCCCGTTCAAACCTGATTGCAAGCAAAGAAACTAATGGCTAAACAACAAGGTCAAGGTTCCAAGCCTAACATCCCTTAGGATTCCAATAATGACCCCTCATCACAATCCAATATCGATGTCCAAAACACTTCGCCGCCTAGAGATGAGAACATGGTTAATCAACCCGAAGTCACAGTTGAAAAGTACCTTAGCAATCTCACTAATGTTCAGATGACAGATCGCCTCCTTAATGAGTGTGGGGAAAAAAATCCTTGTTGCCTTACTCTTAAAAGGAGTCAAACTACCACCTAACTTGGACATCTCACAATATGCCAACACCCAATCTCTTCTAGCACCTCTAGATCCCCAGAATTCATAGAACATTATGGGAAATTCGTATATCCCCAAGGTTCCACCCATAGACAGTTGGTATGAACTTGGGTTTGGGAATGTTGTACTTTATCAAGTTAGAAAAACTCCTATGTTTTCAATCCCAGGAGCACAACTTGATCCAAACGACCCCCTTGCTTATGGAATGCCACAAAATATTCTGCCTCCCCCACCCGCCATGTCATCCCAGCAAGGTCCGACCCCTGTATCATCTGCACCACCTCTTCCACCCAATTAGGTAGGTCAACTACCCCTCAACACTAGGGGAAATCCTCTTCTCACATTTCTGCCACCTCCAGGAGCTACACTTGCATCAAACCTACCAGCATCACCCTTCACATCTGAACATCCACCCCAAGGCAATGCCCACGCATTCCAACAACCTCTGATTAATCCACAAAATTCTACTTCATTGCAAGCACCACTGCAACACACTGTTGTCTTATCGCAAGCACCACCACAACATACCACTACCACCATCCTATCTCAACCACCTCACCAACAACCTCCGTAACAAAATATTCTAGTCCCGCAACAACATATTTCCATTCCTGCGCAACCCCCTCATCAGACAACACAAGCTACATCATAACCTCAACAACAACCACAAGGTGCCTTTATGTCGACCCCTCAATAGAAGCATATCCCATCTCACCCTATCTTTTAACAACCATCTCATCAACAACAACCACCCCAACATACTCAAGTTCCCACACAAACACAACACAATCTTCTTACGCAATACCTTTATCATCCGTCAAGCACATATGATGTCAATGCTAATCCATCAAATCCTAACCCCAATTCTATTCATCAGAATCCTTAACAACCACCATCTTACACCAACCCTTAGCAATCGCATTCCAATCCTCAGTACCAAGTCTCCAATCTGCAACCACCCCCATACACTACCTTGAAAACCAAATCTTGCTTATAATTACCAATCCAACCCATATTACACCTAGCAACAACCACCCTACCAACATGGTGCTCCTTCCACTTCCTATTACCAATGACCACCATCATATCGACAAGGCACTTCCACCTCGTCATACTACCAAGCTCCTCCATAGTACTAACAAGGTGCTCCCTCCACCTCTTATTATTAGTAGTAACCTCCATATTATCAAGGGGCTTCCTCTTCGTATTATCAAAATCCATCATCATACTATCAATCTTACATCAATCTGCAACCATAGTCTTCCTATACCAATCAATATTAGAAAACAACCCCATATACACCTCCACCAACATACAATCAAATTGTGTTAGCCCTAAGTGGGAAGAAGTCAAAGATGCATTAAAAGACTTACAAGAAGGAACTAGCAAGAAATCCTTCAAATTTGAAGACATTTGTCCCTATCCCTTCAATCCCTCAATCTCATTAGTTCCTTTTCCCAAGCATTTTGAGATGCCAAAATTTGATAAGTACAAAGGAACTAAAGATCCTAAGACCCATCTTCAGGAGTTCTATTCCCATTGTCAAGAGGTCCAACACAATGACAATTATCTCCTGTGATTATTTCCAAGGAGTCTAACAAGGATAGCTCTTGAGTGGTTTATGGGTCTTCAAAACGGATCCATCAAGTCTTTTGTAGATCTTTTGAAAAAAAATTTCTCCCACTTCTCCTTTAATTTAGAGAAGGATGTTGATACTTTGGATCTTCTGAAGGAGAAGCAACGTGAGGGAGAAAATTTTGCAAGCTACCTTCAAAGGTGGTGTGCTTTGGATGGTCGAATGAAATCCCCACTTAGAGAAAAATACATGATCACCCTTTTCATTGAGAACTTTCACCTGGACATGGCACACAATTTCAAGCTTCACTATGTCACAACCTTCACAAAGATAGTAGAGAAGGGTCCTATCCTTGAAAGAGCCCTTATTGCTAAAGGGCTGGTCAAAATTTATAATCCTGATAAGGAAAAGTCATTCGAGGATAAACCTCGCTACTGGAACAAGAATAAGAATGCAGTCAATGATGGTGTCACTGACACGAAACATGTTTAAGTAGCTAACACATCTCAGAGACAACAACATGTCTCTAATCAACCATCCATTCCTAATGCCATATTAGTGCCACAGGGGGCACCTCATTCTCTCCAAAAATATAATCAAAATAATCAAGGGAACAACAAGCATTAGTTCACTCAATTAGGAGAACCCTTAAGTGCCATGTTTAATAGGCTTCTTTAGGCTAATTACCCGATCATGTATCCTGTAACCAAGCCTCTCGATGAGTCCAAGCCCAAGCCAGCTTGGTATAAAGAAAATGAGTATTTTAATTTCCACAAAATCAAAAGGAATTCATTAAATAAGTGTCAAGGCTTAAAAACCTACATCCAGGATCTTATAGATCAGGGTGATATACATGTGGATGCCAACCAAGCTTCATCGTCCAATGCTCAACATCAAATATATCAAAATTCCTTCCCAAAGCATAACCAAGGAGCTAGCACATCAAGTGATAATCTTGGATCCAGTAACAACAATAATTAAGGTAATAGTAAAAATAAAATCAATTACAAAAATGTGCCATTTAATTATGAGGGTATCATCATGCACATTGAGCAAGTAGAACCACGTGTCTATGATACGTGTGAAAGGAAAAGACCCACAATGTGTTGTTACTACCTGCTGCACTCGCATCACTATCCCTAGAGCCTCTAAATCCACCCAGTCACCTCCTGTAAGCTCCCGATATAACATTCTTGATCATCTAGGAAAGACCCCTGCCCAAATATCCATTTGGATTTGCTCAAGTCTTCTTCTGTCCACCAAGAAATCTTAACCAAAGCACTAAAGGATACTCACATCCCCAATGACATAGATCCTACACAATTCCAAGCATTGGTAGGACATCTCTCAACCACTTATTATCTAGGCTTTAGTCAGAACAAAATGACTTGCATTGATTCCTACAATAACCGCTCCCTCCATCTTGAGGTCCTCATAGCCCGACATAAGGTGAAAAGGGTCTTGGTAGATAATGGCTCTGCCCTGAATCTATGCACATTAAAGTTCATAAAGCAGGTAGGCTATACCCACGCCGACTTAAATAATCAAGTCATCACTATTAAGGCGTATGATAATGCAAAGCATGATTCCAAGGGGACAATTTGTCTTCCAATGATCAATGACTCCAAAGAACTCCCTAGTTAAGGGTTAATGGTTTAGGGTTTAGGGTTATGGGTAGTGATGGAACTTCAAAGTTTTGTTCTATGTGTTCTATTTTATAAAAACAACATATATGTACTAATAGTTGAACACTCTAAATCTATTCACATGTTGTTATAAAAACAACACATAATGATTTAAAATACAACTTATATTGAACAAAAATGGACCAATAGTTGAACACTATAACTTTTTGAAAATCCTTCACATTTAATGGGAAAATACATGTTATTTATTGTGCTCACCTTTTATATTTGTGATAGGACAAACTACTAATATAAAATTATCCAATGCTTGTACTAATGGAACTTCAAATTTTGTTCCTAATGTTTCACTCATGCCCTGCCTTATGTCACTGGTCTTTCATGGTGTTGGAAAATTTCTTAGGGCTGGGGTTTTAGCTTTGTCTTCATCTTAAACCCTTGTGTTTACCTAATGCCTTGGTTGGGATCTATTTTTCCGTTACCTTTTTTGAAGGGTTTTAAAAACATCTTATGCCCCATCATTCCGTCTAGGCCTGGTCCCTTTGGTCTTAATATTTTATTTCCTCCACGGGTTTTATTTTCCTTGTTGTCTTTGAACGATTTTTAAAAAATTATGTCGTTGTTTTCCATCCGCCTAGTAATGTCCCCTTGCCCTTTAATGAATGTTTTATTTTTCAGAAGGATGAAATTTGCGCTACCGTCAATCAAAATGCCTTCAAGATCAACTGTTGCCCGCCATCCCGTGATCGAGAATTGTAGGATGGCGATATCACGGGCGAGCGACGCATGTCCCATCTAGGGATCAAATTCGTGTGACTATTCATCAACTGTCCTTTGATCTGAGTCGTTCCCCGCCATCCCGCGATGGTACTTTGGTTGATTGTGAAATCATGGGCGACTACCACGTGGACTGTACAAGGTGGGGCCCAAGGAAATTTTTGAGCGATATATCTTAAACCCTTGTGTTTACTTAATGCCTTGGTCGGGATCTATTTCGCCATTACCTTTTTTGAAGGGTGTTAAAAACATCTTATGCCCCATCGTTCTGTCTAGGCCTGGTCCCATTAGTCTTAATATTTTTTTTCCCCTGCGGGTTTTATTTTCCTAAGTCCTGGTTGGCCCTGTGTTGAACGGTTTTAAAAACTTGTCATTGTTTTCCATCCGCCAGTAATGTCCCCTTAGTTTAATGAATGTTTTATTTTTCGGGATGAAATTTATTTGTCTCGGTCGAAAATGCCTTCAAGATCAACGGTTGCCCGCCATCCCGCGATCGGAATTGTAGGATGCGATATCGCTGACGGGAGACACGTGTCCCATCCGGGGATCAAATTTGTTGTCATCAACTCGTCCTTTGATGCAGCATTCCCCCGCTCGATGGTGCTTTCGTTGATATTGAAATCACGGCGGTACCACATGGGTATGCTGAGGGGGGCCGAAAATTTTTGTAATATAATTTAAATGTTTCATTGCTTCCAAAGCAAAACATTTAAAAATGAAATATTTGACAAGGTTGGAAATTCATTAAAAATGAGCAAAAGCAGAGAGAAATTAGGGCAACTAGTGATTTTAATGGTATATTAAAAAAATCATATTTTGATAGTTGAATATGTTCAAAATATTTCTAATATATTTCTAATTTAAAAATATATTGTTTAATTTTTTTATATATTTTTTTTTTCAAAAATATTTTTTTATTTTTTTTAAATATATTATACATACAAAATTACATAATCAATAATAGATAATAGATTTTGGTGAATATATCTAGTATGTTAATATATGCTTGAAAAACTAATTTTAATTAAAAAACTTACTAACATCATTAAAAGGTAAGTTTATAATTATAAAATTTAACATTAGAATTATTTAACATTTGAAATAGAAAATTTAAATATTATATTATAATAGTTTATAATTTACTTATATAGTATTTTGATAATAGAAACAATTTTGATTGATTTAATATTTTCTAAGTTCATTATTGAATTTAAATCTTATAAATATAATTATATATCTTTAATCAATATTACAATTTTAAAAATAATAATGAATATTGAACATCTTAGATTTTAGTATAGCTTAAATATTAAAAAAATTAATGTATAAGTTTATAAAATATAATATATATTTTTTTAAATAAAGATTTAAAGATTATTATATATGTATATTTAAAGATCCATAGAATTATCTTTTTAACTATGAAATTAATATGATTAATTTCATTTATAATTTTATCTTATCTTATCTTTTTAACAATTTTTTGGTATCCTACATAATTTGTTTTCTATAAGTATCATGTTGTATACTCTTTATATGGAAGGTAGTGTTTTTCATGGAGCTTAATAAGTTTTAATAATTTTTAGTCATTTTAAAGATTTTTATTTTTTTATAAAGATAGGTATATTTAAACTTTTGATGGCTTATGTACAATTATGCATATTCTTTTATTTATTATATTTTTTGCAATATCTTGTTATTATTGATTAATCACATTATTTGTTTGTCATTTTTATTTGTTTTGTTGAAAAATATTTTATCTTTACTTTACATCTATGATAATTTCAAAATTATCAAATATAAAAATTATAAATAAAAACTTATTTTTATTAATCTCTTGAAGTACGTAGGTCCTAATCTTTTGTAGATTAATAACTGTAGACACGCAAAATATACTGATTGACATTGTGCTTTCGATTCTGAGTTACTAACATCGTTTCTTCCCGAATCATCCCTCGGTCTAACCATTTAATCAAATTCCCCTATTTGATTAAATTCATCAATATTTGTCTCTTAATTAAATAATTCACTTTATCTAATTAGGTCACTTTCTTCTATCAATTAAATCAATCTATCTAATTTAATTATCCCTATTTAATTAAATAATTAGTTTATTTGATTAAATCTCTTAAGTTCATCTATTAAATTAAATAAATTAAAACCTTATTTGATTTAGTTTAACACCATCTCCTTTAATTAAATAAATCAAAATCCTTATTTAATTGATCTCTTGTTATATTCCTCTCTTATTTGATTTAAATAAATCCATAAATCTAAATCAAATAAGTCACATCATCAAATCTCTTGTTAAATTAATTAACCCTTGATTAATTTAATCTAATCTCATGTCACATCCTCCAAAAAATACAAGTTGCACATGAAAATAGATTTAATTCATTTATTAAATCCCTATTTTCCCTCACATGGCATCTTTTGGGATATTCTCTCAATTTGAATTCAAAAATTCCAAGTCAACATGCACATTCAACAAAGCAATAATTTTATAATATATGTCCTTTGCCTTGAGCCAAGTGACATTTATTATATTTCCTTCCCTCTCACAAGTCATTTTCAAAAAAATTGAATTTCAAATTCATGCATTGATTGGCACATTCCTCAAATCTTGCACATCCTCCATCCATTCATGGATTGCCAAGTGGCATCATGCCATTGGATGAATGATAGTCCCATATTGCTCAAATTTGGACTTTCATCTATCTTGAAATCCTATAAATGAAGAGCTCATCTCCTCATTTCATCATCCACAATCCAAGCAAAGTTACCATGCTAAAATACTTAGTCATTTCCATCCATCATTTGAGTTCTTAGCTAGGCTTTTTGCAGATTTGGCTTGGAGTTCTCATCTTTCATCAAAGTGGATCAATATCATCTTCAACATTTGAAGCTTGCATCATAGGAATTGGGAAAGGGCCAATTTTCACATCAAATTGGCACCAATTCCCCCATGGGATTAAAGTTTGCACTTCTAATTAGGAGTTTTATCTTGTTTTCGTTATTTGCATTGTGTTCTTCAATATTTTCATTCCTAGTTTGAAGTTGTAAATGGATTTCATGGGGAATCCTTGTTTATGCTTGAAAAATCTAACTTAAGGTGTTTATTATCTTTGTTTTGTAGGTACCTAGGTCGGGGTTCGCACAATAACTATCTAAATAGCTATTTCTTTCCTTTATTTCTATAAATGTGTCTCATGTCTGTATTGAAATTTATGGGATGTGTATGTAATTCTTAGCACAACACTCTTAGAGATTAGGATTTATTTTCACATTTATCTATTTTCTTATTGTTCCTAATAGTGGCTAATTAAATCTTCATTGAAAACCTACAAAGAGCTTGGGTCCTTCAATCTGAAAGCTTGTAGTCTAATTTCTTGATGAGAATCATTCACATTGATTCCCAATATTGTGCTCCTTGCATGATAGATTTATAAAATGCACTTGGTAATGTAGTATATGGTTGAAATATTAGAGTAACAACAAATGGTCTTTTCATTTTTGGCACATGATTGGCCATTTTTACTATGTTAAATTTTTATTTTCACTTTTATTTTCATGGTTTTCATGTTGTCAAATTTTCATATATTTCTTAGTCTTTAAAAAAAAAAATGAAGGTTCTATTAGTGTCCCCAATCTTGCTAAAAATCATGTATAGAGAGAGTACAATATATAAACTATTAATTATAGAGTGTAACAACAAAATGAATTTAAAAACTACTACATAGAAACAAGGATTAGAATAATTCAAAATAGAGATACCATTCTCCTACAAATACTATGTATAGAAACCCTACGTAGCCACACTTTCACTCTCTTGGGCACTCTCCCACACTCTCTCCCACTCTCTCCCGCTCTCTCGCACCCTCTCCCACTCTCTCCTACTCTCTCCCTCCCTATCTCCCACTCCCCCACTCTCTCCCATTCTCTTGCACCCTCTCCCACTCTCTCCCACCTTCTTCCTACCTCCCTCCCACTCCCTCCCACTCTCTCCCCCACTTTCTTCTCCCTCCCCTCCCTCCTCTCTCCCACGCCTCTCCCACCTTCTCCCACACTCTCCAACCTCTCTCCCACCCTATTCCCCCCTCTCTCCCACCTTCTCCCTCACTCTCCCACCCTCTCTCCCACCCTCTTGAAACACTAATGAAAATGGTCAGTAGTATTGTGGAAGATGTGATAAAACTTTCCATGAATGTGATTATAAATATATACTTCAATGCAAAGTGCAAGACCATACTTCATTCACTTGGATTACAACTTTTGAAGAAGTGGCAGAAGAAATTATGGGTGTAACAACAAAATAATTGAACATTTTAAAGCATGAAAAACAAGATGATGTTAAGTTTTCACACATTATACAAAAGGTCCTTTTCAAAAAATACATATTTAAACTTCAAGTGAAAAAAGAGACTTAAATACTTGAACAAAGGATTAAATGCACAGTCATAAAAACAATAAAGTTTGATTATTCATCTGAGAGCAAAGCTTTATTAGACTCAATTGCAAAGCTATAGGTTTCATAACATTCAAATGCTTGAATGTATATAATGTTAACAATGTATTCAAACATTTGAAAAAAAAAATAGTGGATATATCTAAGTTAGTTAATGCCATTTTGTCATGATATACTTCTTTGATGCCATCAATACTAAATCTAATGATTGATGAACATTTTTGCTTTTAAATTTATTGTTCTTGGTTGTTTGTTGTTATAGACAAGTTGGTATGATTTCAAATTTCAATGTGTACCCTTATATATGGGAATTTAGATAAACAATGACACAAACAAGAATGAAATCAAATTGATTGCTTTCCAAATTCATATTCATGAAAATGTAAGCATTTTTTCAAGTCAATAGGCATCTTGATAAAGATAACTCTCGGTGTGTTTTACATATATTATTAATTAATATAGGTATTCTAGTTAATTAAATTATTAACTATATTTTATTTGTATTATATATTGAATTGTTAAAAGATGTAAAAAATCTTAATACTAAATATATAGGAAAATGGTTAAAAAATTACATATTTTTCAAAAAATAAAATATAATGTGTAATTTAAAATACAAATTATATAATTCTTATAATATTTATATTATTATTTATTGAATATTTTATAGAATTTAAACTAAAAAATTAGCCTCCCCCTCTCGCTCTCCCTCTCTCCCCCTCTCTACATATATCTCCCTCTTCCCCATCTTCTATCTATCCCTCCTCTACATATCTCTCTCCCTTTCTCCCTCCCTCTCTCTATCTCTCCCCATCTCTCCCTGATCTCTTGCTCCCTCCCTATACCCCTATCTATCTTCATATCTCAACCCATTTGTCCCTTTATCTTCCCATATATCTCTATATCTATGTCTTTCTCTTCCCATTTATCTATCTCTCCCTCTCTCTCTCCACTCCCCATTTCCCTCTATCTCCCTCTCTCTCTCTCTCTCTCTCTCTATATATATATATATATATATATATATATATATATCCCCCCTTTATCTCCCTATCTCTCTATATATTTATTTCTCCCTATATCTCTCTCTATATATCTATCTATTTTTATCCCTTTTCCTCTCTCATTTTATATTCATCTCTACCTCTATCTATAGAGAGAGATACAAAGGTGAAGCATTGGACCTTCCCAAAGATCCACCATTCTCAACACTACTCCCAACTATTTTGAGCATTTAAGCACATATTGTATGCTAGATTAGGAGGCATGTGTCAAAGCTCATATTTATTGATGCAAAATAGGTCCAAAGTCACCACTTAGAGTTAGTTGTTTTGGTACAAAAATTCTCATGCCACATAGAGCAAAGATATTCCAAGTAATCTTTTATATCATGTCATCAACTTGGAACTTCATCAAGATTTGTATCTTCATCAACATTAACAAAAGCAAAGGTATGTACTTGAATCCCTTGCATTTAAATTTTTCTATATATATAAATATTTTAATATTTTCCCTCAAATCCATAATATATATATTAGTGTGTATTTATTTCATGCAATAAAGAATTAACCTAAGTAACACATTATGAATTCTAAGGATTTGTGCTTGGAAAAAGTGCATAACAAATTTATTTGTTGGATGTCGTGTTGTATAGTTTAGAAAAGCTCAAAATATGAATAGGATTTTAAGGCCATATATTATGGTAGCTTACAATGCAAAATAAGGAAGGAAATCTATTATCAATTTTAATCTACAATTTAATACCATATGAAAAATCACATGTAGTATTATCTAAAATTAATTCTTGACATATTAATTTTATAAAATACACTTACCATTCAATAAAGTTTTCCCAAGAAAGAAACCCTAAGTGAACATTAATTGAACCCTAATTGTAGATTCATAACTCTAATCATAACTCTAAGCGAACACTAATCCTAATCAAACCCTAACCCTAGCCTTAAAGTTATCATATAATCTAATTATCTCTCTTATCTAAATTTGGGTTGAATTATTTTTCGTTTATTTTTAATGGCATATATTTTTTGTTTATTAGATCTTATTTTATGAATATATGCAAATATAATTTTACTTATACATTCATTCTATGCCCATTTTTTTCATGATATTTTAACATTCATTTTCTAGAATATTAGATCAATCTCACACATATAAATATGAAACCTCAAAATTTTAAAATTGAATTATACCCAAAACATAGACACACAATTGAACAAATTCTCAAAAGAAGAATGACAACATCATTAACATTTCATTCAAAATTCACTAAATCCACATAAGGAGAGAAAAATATATTGTGAATTATACATTTATTCATGCTTATAAGTCATATCTACATACAATTTAAGATAATTTTGCATATATTCATCCAAAACTCAAAACAAATTTCATCTATTCTATTCTCGGCCCTGGGTTTTAACAGCCAATGGCACCACAAATATCACTTCCTCAATGAGTGATAGATATCTTTTCTACCCATATATTCAACTCAAAACTATCTTTCTACCCATATTCAACCTTCAAAACCTAGCTAGAGCTTTCATCAGTTCTCTCCCTACAAATGAGGCTTGAATTCCCTTTTATATGACAAGAGAGTAACAAGCTTCGGGCTCAAATGTAATTTCACCACAAATTTTCATTTGAACAAAATCTCCATTGCATTTGACTTTCATTTCAAAACTTCCCACACGTTGAATCTACAAAACATAGTGGCGCACGAACTGGGGAAAGCTAAAAGAATATGAGACCACAAATTGTTATCAAAATCCCCTTGTCGCTAGGCCATGCAAAAAAACCAGGCAACCAAATTGCCACGAAGGCACACCACAACAACTTCTTGTATACCTGCCACCGTGCCCTTACCAACACTTAGACCCCGGTATACACGCCCGCTTCTAGTTGTTGCCCAATACGGTAGACCCTCAGCCTCCTCTTCTTTCTTGTCCTTGCCCAATACGGTTCTAGTCCGTCCGCTTGGGGTTTTAACAGTTGATGTGCCCACACATATCATTTCCTCATCAAAGGGCAGACCGTGATTGAAGCGACTTAAATACCGACAGTAGTCCGAGTCGGTCTCGGTTACATCATCAAAAGTGTTGCTCGTAAGGTCAATGGGCAAGTGTTGGCCGCATCCAGAGCACACCGATTGCTTGCCTTTGTCATCTACCAGTTGAGCAGCAACGCCCTGCAATTGCAACCTTCTACTGCAACCAAAGTAGTAGAAGGTTGCAATTCTAGGATGTTGCTGCTCAACCAAAGCACCTTCCTGAATAGTAGGACTAAGCTTTTGTGAGCTCAAACGAACAGACCTCCTTACTGACTTACTCATTTTCTCTACTCAGAAAAGCACTCAAACTTGATTAGAATCAGCCCACAAAGTGCTCTAACTGCTACAAGAATGACACTATTAGCAGTTAGTTCCTCTCGTATTTATTGTGCGAGGTAATGGCAACCTTCATCAATGCCTAGTAAATATGCATGTGCAAACATGGTAATTTGGTGGCGTATGTACTGTAAGCAATAATTCATTAATGCTTCACCAACCTTCATCTTCCTCCTTACTGAGCTGGATGAGAATCCAAAGATCACCCTTCATGATTGCCAACAACAACATCTTCACACAGATTGAGATTGATGTGACTACACAAGTAAGGAATAATTCATTAATGCTTCACCAACCTTCATCTTCCTCCTGCAAGCTAGCAGGGAACAACAAAAATTTACATTAGCTTTTGATCTTGGTTGTCCATCTAAAACCACGGGTTATGAGCTCAATAGTGGAGATTGGGCACCACATTCCATACAGGACATACATCTTCCTTTTGTTGACCTTGCACCAAATAACAGGGCGACACCTTAGGTCTACGAGTTGGCGGGGTACGATCGAGATCTTCTCCCATATCTTCGAATCTGGAAAACCTACACATTGCACGGTTAGTATTTAATGAAAGGCTTTGGGTGTCACGAAGACATGACCATCGAGTTAATGGCTTAGGGCTTACGCCATCAATTAAAATTAAAACCAAACTTTGATTTTAATACTTTATTTCCTCCTCGGGGTTTTATTTCCTAAGTCTCGGTTGGCCTCGTAAAATTCTTATCCCAACCCTAACAAAGAACAAATGATTAAGCTAAGGATTGCATTTGTTGTTATAACTTTAGTTCTAGAGAATTCTTAATTACCAATTCTTATTTGTGCATTTGTATATGAATCCAATTGAATGCCTTTCCATATCATTATGGAAAATTTTATTATTGCAACTCTAACTCTAACACTAATTGAACTGTGAATCGTAACCCTAGGTATTGTTGAAACCTAACCCTAATTCCTCCTCTGTATCAAAACCCTAGAGAACTCTAATTGAACCCTAACCTCTAAAATAGACACAACTTCTTACCTTAATTGAACCCTAACTCCAATCCTAGCCCTAATTTAAGACTAACCTTAACCCTAACCTAATTAAACCCTTATTGAATTATAACTAACCCAAATTGAATACTAATTGAGCCTTAACCCTAAGTGAATAGCAACCTTAATTAAACTCCAACCATAATCCTATTTGAATTTTGACCCTAATCATAACCATAATTCAACCCTAACCTTAATTGAACCCTAACCCTAAACATGAGTTAAATTAAGTTTAAGGTTCAAATAGGGTTAGACTTTAAGTAAAATTAGTTATAGAATTCAATTAGGATTAGGGTTGGGGTTCGGGGTAAAGATTAAGGTTCTATAATAGAGCTTGGCGTTAGTGTTAGGGTTCAATTGGGGCAAGGGTTAGTATTAGGGTTAGTGTTATGGTTCAATTAGGGTTTCATTAATGTTAGTTTTAGAATCATAGTTATGTTTAGGGTTGGATATAAAATTAGAGTTAGGTTTGAAGTTAATTAGTGTTAGTTTTAGGGTTGGGGTTATGGTTAGACTTATAATTGATGTTAGTATTGGGATTAGATTCTATCACTTTAATAAAAATAATCTTCTATAAATTCATTCAATAAAAAGGTTTAAGTTATGAATGTTATAATATAAAAAATAAATGTGTTTTCAATTTTTTTATTTTGTCGGTTTAAAGATATTGCCAATAATGTTGCAATCACTAATGATTAATTTTTTCTTGATGGTTAAAATAGATTGGTAAGTAAATTTATCTATAATAGAGTAAATTTATCATTGATTTTTTTTCTTGACAGAGTAAATCAATATTTCATAAATTTATATATAATTCTTATTTAATTTTTCTTAAAGAGTATATTAAATTATATTTTATTCCATTATTTAAAAATTTAAGTTGCTTATAAATAATTTTTATGTGTTTTTATAATTAACTTGTGTGTGTATAAAAGGTTTAAGTTATGAATGTTATAATATAAAAAAAAAAAATGTTTTCAATGTTTGTGTTAGTTTGATGTGAGAATAATGTTGCATAGTAATGATTAAATTTTTTCTTGATTGGTTAAGTGATATTGTAAAATTATTCTATGTTAATTTAATGTTATCAATGCTATATAATATAAAGAAAAATATTTCTAATATATTTTTAATGCATCTTTATATTTTATAAACAAACATCTAAAATAAAAATGTGATTGTAAAAAAAATACAACTTAATGAGTGAACATACATTTAAAGTTAAAAGTGAAATTATAAAACAAATTGTAAATCTATTTTATTTTTCTTCTATAAATATAATTTTTTAATTTGTCATCCACCTAGTAATGCCCACTTCTCCTTTTAACGAATCTTTTATTTTGCAAGGTTTGATTTAGTGCTGCCATTGATCTATTTCCTGCAGATATCAACGGTGCCTGCCATCCCTTGATCGGGAATTGAAGGATCACAAAATTACGGGTGGGCGCCACGTGTCCTATCCAGGGGATCAAATTTGAGCTATCGCTGACCAACTACCATTTGATCTGAGCCATTCCCCGCCATCCCGCGATGGTGCTTGGGTTGATTGCGAAATCACGGGCGAGGACCACATGTCTCATCCGATGAAGCCTAAAGAGTAAAGGAAACACTAACCAGCTTTAAATATATTAAGGGGCGAATTACTAAAGTGTTCTCCACATGCACATGTTCTAAATTGACGGATATGTTATAATCTCGCTGGAAAAGCTTCTCGAAGGTTAACGAAATGGCTGGTGACTATGTTAAAGGAATGAGATCAACGGCGCCCGCTATCCCATGATCAAGGATTACAGGGATCGTGATATCACGGGCGGGTGCCATGTGCCCTTCCTAAAGGATGAAATCTGCGTGACCGTTGATGAGCTGTCTCTTCAAGATTGACGGTGCCTGCCATCCTGCGATTAGGAATTTTGGGATCGCAATGTCGCGGGTGCCTGCCACGTGTCTCATCCAATGAAGCCTAAGGAATGAAGAAAGTGTTCACCAGTTTTAAATGTATTACGGGGCGGATTACTAATGCACTTGTAAGATGCACGTGTTTTATTTCAATGCAGATGTTATGATTTTAAGGGAAAAGCTGCTCGACAGTTAAAGGAAAGGACGACAACCATTTTTGAAGGAGCAGGATTTATGGTAAAAAGATCGACGGTGCTCGCCATCCCACGATGGTAAATCAAAGGACTGCGATATCGCGGGCAACCGCCACGTGGCATTCCTTCCTCAGCCTGTTTTGAAGATGGCCGTCGATGATTTGATCAAACTGAAGGATCAACGGCTCAAATTTAAATATGTATTAATTTATGGTTGGAGCCCTTCGTGTAGCACGTGAGTGGGCTTTAATGGCGGATGAGACATCCACTAGCAGGATTTGATCGACATAAAATCAATTTACTCATCTCATTTGTATCACAAAGCATCCAAGTATTTCGTGAAAACAGTTTCAGAGCCAAAGGTGAAATTGTGAGCAACTGCAACCAGAAATTGGAGTTTGTGCAAAAAAAGTCGTGAGTTAATTTTCTCTATTTCCCAGTCATTCTGCACCTAAATTTGGGAAGGGTGGGGGAGAGTTTGCTATGCTTGTCACTGAGTTCATTAAAATCTTTTGTTAGGGCTATTGTTTAATCATAAATTGTGAGGAATTGCGGTATTTTTACTCTGTAATTTTCTATCTCTGCTTAGTCATAGCCACTTGAAGTGTAACATTGTAGTGAGGCCCTAGTTTATCTAAAATGGCGCCAACCAAGCAACACTCTGGCCACATTGAGTATTTGAAAAGAAACTTGTACGATGAATTCCTAGATCAATTTCCATTATCAACAAATGAGAGAAGGAAAGGTTTGGTGTTGATGCAAGGGAAAATCCTAGGAGAGGGGTTGGTGTGTAATAATTCCAACATTGCTGATGCTAGGGTTCCACGCACAGGCTTAGAAATGTTCAAATTATGGTATGGATAGAGGAATTTGCCTCATCCTTTTTCAAATGGATGGATGTACGACATGGGAAAGTTGGTTGTTCCAAATGTGTTCCCTGATGTGGACTTACTTAGAGCAGTGGCCAAAAGATATGACCCTATCACACGGGTAATCAAAGATAATGATGGAGGGATTCTATTAGAAATTAACAGAGATGTTATCCAACAGACTTTTGATTTGAGTGAGCCAAGTGATGACTTGGTTCCTATTAATCTTGAAGAAATGAAGCAGGAGTATACAAAATTGAAATCTTTTTTTAGAGTTAAGCTGCTCCACCTCATCTGGTTAAGGCAGGGCGTTCACAATTTCACATCACCCCTAGTGACCAAGAACCCTTCAGATTGAATTGTTTTGAAAAGCCTTTCCTAGCTACTTTCTATTCACTATGTCAGATTTTGGGTTTCAGCCCTGGTGCAGTAATGTCAATTGCATACATGTTCATGGGGGTGCAAATACAACACCCTAACTTCTTTGTAACATATGACTTTGCTTCTTTTTTGGTGGAGATGATACATGAAGGACTGTCGAAGCTGCAGAATGGTGATATTGGTACTCAATTCTTTTGGTATTCCATGTTGATGCATATGTTCTTGTTTAGGAATGATGATTTCTTTGCTGAGAAGATGAACTTAAGACAATCAGTTAATGGACAAAGATTGCCAGTATAGATATGGACTACAGATTTGTCTTGTAATAAGGAAAGCACCAGTTATGTGCAATTTGATAATTATTTTGCTGCAAGATTGAGGGCTAGATTGATGGTAAATGTACCTAGGATCCCTGAGGAAGTGCATGATTTCCTTAGGCCGAAGGAGAGGAAACCAGAATTGAGGGTTTTACATAATTGGGGTGACATTATCCCATATCCAGTCAGCATTGTCCTGAGAATATATGGATTTGAAGGAACCCCTCACATACTGCAATACAATGTGCCACCGAGACTAGGGTTTGCAGAAGTTATGTGGCAGATGGGGTGTATTCATGAAGATAACCTAACTGGAAAGGGGAAGGGAACATTATTCCCTGATTATACAGTAGTGTCTGACTTTACATTTTCAAAGGGAGGCTGGACACATTTTGAAAAATTCTTTGTTGATTACCATTTGAGATTTGGTCCAAGGTGACACCATGATCCAGAAGGTTTCTTTGCTCTTTTCAGACAAAGAATAAAAGGTGGCAAATTTGCACATGAGTTCAATTTCCCCGAGGACCTGATCAAGAATGAATTTGATTTAAATAGACAGGAATTAAACAAGGAAAAGTGGATAGCTTATAGTAAGCTATTGGATATTGTGCATGAAATGGATCTGACGTATGATCCATTGATGGAATTCACTCCATACTACAAGAGAATTGATTTTTTAATGAAGAATTTCAATGAGATAATAGACACCTTGAACACCAAAAAGATAAATTTAAGGCTAAGTCTGGACATGCAAGGACAAAGTGATATGCCAATTGAAACAAGGTCAGTAAATCAGCCTACAGAAAGGTGGCCCATCTACAGGAGGAAAAGGGATACTGGCAATGATGAGGAAGAAGTACACAGAAAAGGGAAGAAAATAATGAAGGCGCCTTCACGACCAGGCCCAAAATTCAAAGTACCTAGGGCTGTCAAAATCATTGAATTAGGATCTTCACCAAAGCGCAGTCCTCCATCACCACCACCTAAGCCAAGCCCTAAGAGGCAAAGAACTGATCACCTACCTGAGGATCTCACAGATGAAATTATAGTTACTGATCAAGACATGCAGGTTGGTATGTTGTCCCCTCCTAGGTCAGCTGAATTGGTTCTATATGATTTGGATATGAAGGGTAAGAGTGTGCAGGATGCAAGAATGGAGGCTTGCAAGGAGTTCTTAGATGACAATGCATTTGTAAAGACTCTTGTATTCTTGCAATTGGCATGGAGGATGAAATTTGAGGAATATCAAAATAAATGCAAGGAGAACTGGAAGCAACGAGGTTAGATCAAGAGAATGATGAAGAAGTGAAAGCTAAACTAATGGAAGAGTTCAAAAACATCACTCCTGAAGAAGGAAGACAACTAGTGAATCAGGCTGGTGTTTTGATATTGCCTAAATGGGACGTGCGAATCGGTGGCACTGATACCATTATAAAGTCAGAATCTTTTTGAGGATTACGAAGAAAGAAGTTAAAGGTAACATTACAAAACTTGCCTTGATGAAGAATATGAGACGGCAATTTGGGCGTGGCTCCACAAGGGAAAAGCGGTTTATTGGCGATATTAATCAAATTTCAAGGAGGATTAATAATAAAGGGAGCTTCGAGACTACAACAGCGAAGCCACTAGTTTAAATGAATGTGGTAGGATTATTGGTGTGAAAAGGGAGGAGAATTTGAAAGAGCCTAACAGAGAAGTATAACATTTTAATTGAAGAATATAGTAAAATGCAATAGAGGAATGTTGAGCTGCAAACTGAAGTAGAAAGGTTCAAGTATAGACATACTGGGGAAACATCAATGCTCCACGAACCAACACATCACCTCCCATAGCAGGGTCAATGCTTCTTGCTTCTCCAAATGTTTCTACACCAAGGTCTCCCATTCAAAATTCTGCTCTTACCCCTCCTCTAGAACAAAGGCGATAAAAGAAATAGAGTGCTCATTGATCCAACAAAGGAAAACCATGGGTTGATCAATTCCTGAGACATCACTAAGGGTAAAAAGAAGGAGGTTTTCTTTGAAACAAATTGTTACTCTTGTTTGGAGCATTTTAAATGAAAAGGTGGATAATAAACTGCCCTCTATACATTCTTTGTATTCTTTGCTATTTGAAGCAATAAATAATATTGATAGGGATCAGGGGATAGTGATTCCAATAATTCAAAATTGGATCCTTAGGGAAAATAATCTAGATGTTATGAATAAAGCTTCAAGGTTTGATGTAAATAACAGGCCCCAATCATTGAAGCCTACTTATATATTAGTTAAATCATTGCAAGGTTTTCAGACCTTTCCAGATGATCTAAGTAGGAAGATTAGGGAATTGGTAAAGAACTTCAATGATTGGGGTACCTAACACACTGTTACCTGATATAACTGATGAATAGGGGGGAATCAGAACACTCCAACAATGGCATAATCAAGCAAGTAAAACCATCAATAATCAAATTAAAATAATTTGTCATGACTCAGATTATGATTTGTTGGTAAATTGTATGGATAAGATTATTGGTACTGGCTCATTTTTGGAATCTTTTGAAAGAGATGCTAATCGGGTAGTGATAAAGTATTTTCCTTATAGTACAAAGGTAAAAGAGGTGATTAATTTTGACTGGCCAACTGATGAAGAATACCAGAGGTGGGTGGCTAAATATTTGAATGATGATGAGTAAAAAGAGTGGGCTACCGATGAGTGGCAAATCAAATATTCTTGGTTACAGCGTTTCGGTTTTGTATGGATGACTTTCTTGGCGTGGGTTTCAAATGGTTTTGTTGTGCATCAACCTTCCTCAGCAAAGCATGATGAGCAGTATGCTCGGGGAGGATTGTTGTTGTAACAATTTTTGAACAAATATTTTTTAAGGTGGTGTTTGTTGTAACAAATTTTGGAATATCACCAAGTGCTCCAATTGGCTAGCGTAGTGGTATACTTTACATTTGATTAACATTTTGCTCCTTCCTTTTCTATAGAAGGATTTCAAACCCGAGAAGTACCGGGTTAGCAAAGTTGGAGATAATTTTGTCGAGTCTAGGTGAAGTTACAAAGTGAATTGTAAAGTCTGATGGTTTTAGAGAAATGCAATTTAGGTTTTGAGTCATTATGTAATAGGTTTTGAGTTCATAGAGATTTAATGTTGTATAGCAATACTAGCATTTGAATTGAAATGAAAATTTAGGCTCATGTCTTTCATTGTACATGCATGTCTGAACTTTCAATGAAATAACTAGGGTTGTTTATCCATCTCTGTTGTGGTGTGTATGATTCTATTTTAGCTTTAATTCAGAATTAATTAAAATGTTTGAATATAAGTTATAGGCAGATATGTGTTGTATAAGTTGTCGTAGTCACGGGTTAGAATGCATCTTGATGAAATTGTAATCTCACCCGATATTATTAGAGATGTATGTGATGTATTAAATGCGGTATAAACCTCTAGATGCTTATGAATTTGACTCTTGCAATGGATATATGGCAGCGTCTAAGTTGTAATTATTAGGTGTAGTTTAGTATTTGTTTGTCTTTGCCTAGAGCTTGCTACAAATTACAAATCATTGACTATCTTATACAATGGATTGTGTTTAGTTATCTCACGCTCCAGATAGTTGATATTGTCTATGAATAGCCAATTCTAGTTGATATTATCTTATCATGTTGAGCTATTAAGTGAGATCATCTGTTATTGTTAATGTTGTTTATAATAATCTAAGTTACCGGGTTCACCCCTGGGAAGCCTGGGTACGATACGGGTTCGGTTCGGGTTTGAAATTCAGGTCCGGTTCGATCAAATTCGCTGTGGGTTTGACCAGGGTTCAAAACCCTGACTATGGGTTCGGCCAAGGTTCATTTTTCTCGAACCCGATCTGAACCTGGGTAGAATTTGTGCCCAGACAGACTTTTTCAACGTGTTTTTGCAATTTTTAATTAATTTTTTGACCTTTTGTTGACTTTTAAAGACTATTTTATTCCCTCTAACCCTAATATTTGCCTCTAACACATGAAATAGATATGTGTTGTCTTCGTGTGTAGCTGAGTTGAGATAAATTTCATACCATTAATATTTCATTTTTATAGCTGCGTGAATTGTGGTTAGACCAAAGTAAATCAATTTCTTGCATTTATTTAGTTCATAAGTATTTTGTCAAACATTTGTCAAAAATACAAAAAAATCAGTTAGGGATATTTTACTGGTATCTAAGCTAGTTTTCCTACTAGCCTGTTGGGTCACTAACAGATTGATGTAGAAATACAATCCATATGCATCCAAGTGATAAAATAAACAAGTGTTATCAGATAAAACTCAAAAGGCCACAATTTCAATGTTTGGAAAATATAGAAGGATTTTCATTTGCAGATTTGGAAGTAGAAGAAATCATGGCAAACAAAGATAAAAGAAATTCACATGAGGACATTAATATAGAGCAGCATCTAAATGCACTTATACAGGGACAACAACAGTTGACCAAGTTATTGACACAAATGTTGAAAATATGAACAGTGATGCAATTAACTTTGCAAACAACAACAATAATAATAATACCAAAACAATAATAGGATCAGTAACTAGACCCCTGATGCCTAAATTTTGGATAGAGCAGAAGACCTAGATGGTCAGAGGGACAGAAGAATGTAGGACAGAGCTATTTGGACTACCTAAATGAGTATAGATCTGTTAGGAATAATCTCATGAAATAATGTCTCTTACCAATTTTTGCCAATTGAAGCTAAGAAACAAACCCAAGAAAGAGAGAGGAACCCACAGCTAGGACTTACAATGAAGGTTAGGCAAGTTGTGCATACCTACTTTTGACAGCTCAAACAAATGCAAAACATGTTCTTAGATCCAAAATTTGGATACATACTTCTCAAATCCTATGTTTGAAGAGGAATCAATAAAATATGCCAAATGAATCTATATCATGACATTTGAGTATCAAGTGGTGGTGTATTTTTGCTATGTTATTTGACTATTAGTAAGGTGGTGTATTCTAAACTTAAGTACTACTGCAAATATGTATATATTTATGATTTTTATATGTTTTTGTATTACTGAACCCAAAACAAACCCAACCCCAAAAAAAATTTTACCGAACCGGCGAACCGGGTTCTTGAACTTGAACTCGAACCCAAAACTGAACCGGTAACTTAGATAATAATGGTGCAGAGGTTGTAAACACATTAAGGGATCACCCTCCCGGGTCTTGCAGAGCCCGAAGTGTACGAGGCTTTTTAAGTTCTCGTCAGTTGGTCGAGGTCCTTCGAGCTGTCTTCGATTGGAATTGGCAATTCCATAGGTATATTAGAAGACAAACCTGGTTACATTGTAAAAAGAACCAACATACACGTCAACCACTGAACAACCACCTCTACAACTGAATTTTTAATCTTTTATGATCACATGAAACATAAAACACACTAATTTCAAGGTTGTTAACATCACTATTGAAATGTTTTAATTTTTTGACCTTTCAAACATTAAAAGTACATCATTAAATTAATTATGTAATGGCATAAAAATTAAAAACATCATGAATTAATTATGTAACCACATAAGTCAAATATAATTCTATCAAGAAATTAATATCAAATAGATAATATAATCGTATAACTTCTACATTTCAATGTCATTGATCTTCTTCTTCATCCAATTCTTTGTCTGTATCATCCG
>VDFB02180119.1:0-17783 GCA_007258455.2 Sequoia sempervirens
ATGCTTCCTCTTTGTTAGGTCTCATGTACCTCCCACCCTACCTAGACAAATCTATTTCACTCCAACCCCTTTCCCACACTCCCTCTCTCTCTCTCTCTCCCTCTTTGGTATTTTTTATATCTCTTAGGTCTCATCTCTTCCAACCCCTCTCCAATTTTTATGTCTTTCCCCCCACCCTAACTAGATAACTCTCTATCCCTCTCAAGTCTCTCTCTCTGGTCTCACTCCCTACCACGCTACCTAGACTAATCTCTCATTCCTATCCCCTATCTCTCTATCTCAAGTCTCACTCCCCTCCTCTCTATATTTGGAAAAAATTTCAAAGCAACACATTTGGCGCTTGCCAAATGTGTTTTTACCTTGAAATGGTAAAATATGGGTTGAACCTTGTTGAACAGTCTAAATAATTGAGAGGGGGGTGAATTAGTTATTATAAGACAATTTTCTTAACTTTAATTAATCTAGAGCACACTTAAATCAATCAGATAATAATCGAACATATATGAACATGAAAGCACACAACAACACCATGGACAATGAACACCGAAATTTACATGGAAACCCAAGAAGGGAAAAACCATGGAGAATGCTAATTCTTAATTATAAAACACCGGTTGAAGTGATTTTTACAAGGGCTTACTACCAAATTGCTCACTACATGTAAGGCTCACTGCTGGTGGGCTCACTGCCTGGCTATTACAACCAAGATAAAAAGGCTCACTGCTGGTGGGCTCACTGCCTGGCTATTACAACCAAGATAAAAAGGCTCATTGCCAAAATAGAAAGACTCACTACTAATAGAAAATGACTCACTAGTAGAAGAATGATGAAAGGGAATTCACTGCTGAAATAACTATCACCAACAATGTCATTGAATAAAATCTCACTATTTGCTACCTCTGGTCATATATTTTCACATACCTCACGATGTCTAAATTTTTAGATTCACATTCATCACACTTGCTTTGATAGAACAAAATAAACTTTTACTTATACCATTCCATGCTTTCATAATCTCTTAAGACGACCAAACATAATGTCTTCATAATCTCTGAAGTCTTCCAAACACAATTTGAATTAGGTCACCAAAAAACATTCCTGTGGTGGAAAGGAATGAACTGTGTGCCAATCAGAACCTCCTCAAATCAACACACTACATATTAGGATATACGTGCATTACAATGCAAGTAATGTTTTGAAGCACATTAAATAATTTTTAGATTGGTCTGGACCCATAAGAGTGTGTCTCATTATGTTGAAATATGAATGGGATTGGGACAAGCATGACCAAAGATAGATCATCACAACACAACATCCGAAGCACACCAATCCGGATCACCAAGGCATCAAGAACTAAATCTTAATCAATCAACCAAGATATGTTGACATCAATGACAACCATTAATGACAATAATCAACAGTAACACATTCCAATAATCTCCCCCTTTTTCATTGATGGAAACATCCATCAACAACAATCCAAACAACTCAATGTTAGCATCAACAACATCAAGAGACTTCTTTTCTTCTCCCCCTTTGACATCAAGGACAAAGGGAAAAAACTCCCCCTGAAAAACTTACTCCGCTCCCCCTATGAGGAAGCCACCCAAAATTGATCTAGATAAGAGTGAGCATATAATGCCATGGACCAATGCACACCCTGGTGCAAATTATTGTAGACTAGGAGGGCGAAAAATCTCTAAATTCTATCAGAGGTACTCAAAAGTATCTTTGCTCAATGGTAGTGTGAAAATATCTGCAATTTTCTCTTTAGTAGGTACATATTCAAGTTTGACCTCATTGTCCAATATCTTCTCTCTCAAAAAATGTTATCTAATGGATATATGTTTCGTTCTGGAGTGTTGTACTGAATTCTTAGAAATTTGTATTGCTTTTGTATTATCACACATAATTGATATCGGTTCATCAAATGATATGCCAATGTCCTTCAACATTTTTTTCATCCATAACACTTGAGTGCAACATGAAGATGTTGCAATGTATTTAGCTTCAGCAGTAGATAAAGATACAAAATCTTGTTTCTTACTTGACCAAGCAACCAACAGGGAGCCAAGGAAATAGGCTCCACCACTTGTGCTCCACCTGTTATCAACACTTCTAACCCAATCAACATCAATATACGCTGTCAAAGTGAAATCTAAATCCTTTGGATACCATAACCCTTTATCTTATGTACCCTTCAAATATCTAAAGATCCTTTTTACTGCAACAACATGTGATTCCTTTGGTTCTTATTGAAATCTAGCTGCTAAAAAAATAACATACATAATTTCTAGTCTAGTGGAAGTCAAATATAACAATCCTCCAATCATTGACCTGTACATACTTGCATCTGCTTTAGGTGAATCATCTTTTTTGTCAACTTGCATCTAGTAATAATAGGTGTACAAACTAGTTTGGAGTTCTCCAACCCAAAATTCTTTAATAATTCTTTGGTATACTTCGACTAAGAGATGAAAATTCCTTTGTTGTTCTGATTTACTTGTAGTCCAAGGAAGAAATTTAACTTACCTATCATAGACATTTTGAATTCCTTCTGCATTTCATATGGAAATTTTCTACACATATCATCATTTCCTCCAAAAATTATGTCATCAACATAAACCACAACAATCAAAATTTGATTTGAGTGAATTCTGTAGTATAAATTACTTTCAGTAGATCCCTTTTGAAATCCTTGTCCAATCAGATACTTATCTAATCTGCCATACCAGGCTCTAGGTGCTTGCTTCAATTTGTATAAAGCTTTCTTCAACCTAAAAATAGCATCCGGGTCACTTCCATACTTAAATCCCTCTGGTTGCTCAATGTAGACTTCTTCCTTTAGTTCTCCATTCAAGAATGCAGATCTTACATCCATTTGATGGACTTTGAAATCCTTAAAAGTTGCAAAAGCTAAGAATATCTGGATTGCTTCCATCTGGGAAGCAGGGGCATAAGTCTCTTCAAAATCAATACCTTTGATCTAAGTGTAACCTTTGCACCTTTCTGTTTTCATCCAGCTTGTTCCAGAATACCCACTTTGTTCCAATTACATTTTTTTCTGTTGGTCTAGGTACAAGTTCCCAAGTTTGATTTTTCTCTATCTAATCAAGCTCTTCTTTCATTGCCTTCACCTAATTCTGATCATTGCATGCTTCTTCCACTGTCTTTGGCTCAGTTTCTGAGAGTAGACATAATAATACTTGCTCTTGAGCTGCTTTGCTTCTTGTGATGATTCCCTTATTCTTATCTCCAATAATTTGGTTTTATGAGTGATTTCTCTGTATATTTTTTGGGGTTTTAGTTGTAGTTGCTAGAGCCTCCTTTTTCTTTTCTTCTTATTTCTTATCCTTTTCTTCTTTGTCATCTAAGTCATCTAATTCATATTCAATATGCTTGTCAAGATTTATTTGAACATCTTCATCTACTTTCACATTCACACTTTCAACTATCTTGTTTAGTCTCTTGTTGTAACATTGGCACACTTTGCTTCTTGTAGAGTAACCCAAAAATATGCCTTCATCAACTCTACTGTCAAAATTTCCAAGATTGTCCTCACCTCTCTGAATGTAGCATTTTCTTCCAAAATCTTTGAAGTACTTTACTGTGGGAGCTCTTCCATGCCATAGCTCATATGATGTCTTTCCATACCTCCTCCGGAACAGTACTTTGTTAAGCTTATCTACTCTTAGGTTTTTTGTGTTTGGATTTGAAAAATCTACTCTAATATTGGATGAGTTTTAGAGCCAATGTCATCATGATCTATCTCTTTACATAATCTAAGTCACCCTTCAAGGGCTTCACTGAAAAAGTTATCAAATGTAAGTAGTGCAAAGTGGTGCAACTTCCGTTTTGTAATTTGTGTGACCAAAAAAATTGTTCCAACATGTCTAGGTGGGTATGTTTACACTAGGAATGGTACTTTTTTTCACCCAAACATGTCAAATCACTTTGAACTACATTCAACTAGTAGAATTTCTTAAGAGTCTAAAGTGAAAAATGGCTACAATCTTTGACAAGATGTTATGCAGACATCATGATGCTTAGAAACTTATTTTCTAACCCTATGGGATTAAGTTTGGCCCATCTACAATAACCTTTCTTGGTTTTCACTATCTTAGAGGTATTTTCCCATGGTGGCAACTTTTCGCTTGGGGAAAAAGTTGTCAAATGCAAGTAGTGCAAAGTTGCAAAGTGGTGCAACTTTCATTCTACAACTTGTGTAACCAAAAAAACTATTCCAATGCATATAGGTGGGTAGATTTACATTAGGAATAGTCCTCTTTCACACCCAAACACACTGAATTGCTTTGAGCTACATTCAACTGGCTGAATCCCTTAAGAGTCCAAAGTGCAAAATGGTTGCAATCTTCAATAGGCTATTACTTGGACATCGTGACACTTATAAATTTATTGTTTGAGCCTATGGGATTACGTTCAGACTCTCTACAATAACCTCTCTCATTTTTTGCTATATCAAAGACATTTTTCTATGGTGGCGACATTTCACTTAGGGAAAAGTTGTCAAATGCAAGTAGTGCAAAGTTGAAAACTGGTGCAACTTTTGTTCCGCAACTTGTGTGACCAAACGAACTATTCCAACACATCCAAGTGGGTATGTTTAAACTAGGCATGGTTCTCCTTTGTACCCAAACATGCTGAATCGTTTTGAGCTACGTTTAACCGGCATAATCCCTTAAGAGTCCAAAGTGCAAAATGACTACAATTTTCGATGGGTTATTACTCGGACACTGTGACACTTCAAAAATTATCATAAAAGCCTATGGGATCATATTGGTCCCCTCTACAATAACCTATCTTGGTTTTCACTATGTCGAAATTTTTTTCCCATGCTGGTGACTTTTCGCTTGGGGAAAAAGTTCTCAAATGCAAGTAGTGCAAAGTTGCAAAGTGGTGCAACTTTCATTCTGCAACTCGTGTGACCAAATGAACTATTCCAATGCATCTAGGTGGGTACGTTCACACTAGGAATGGTCTTATTTTTCACTGAAACATGTTGAATCACTTTGAGCTACATTCAACCGGTTGAATCCCTTAAGAGTCCAAAGTGCAAAATGGCTGCAATCTTTGATGCGATGTTACTCGAACACCGTGATTCTTAGAAAATTATTATCTAAGCCTATGGGATGATGTTGGGCCCCTCTATAATAACCTCTCTTGGTTTTTGCTATCTTGGAGGCGTTCTCTCACAGTGGTGTCTTTTGCTTGGGGAAAAAGTTGTTAAATGCAAGTAGTGAAAAGTTTCAAAGTGGTGCAACTTTCGTTTTCCAACTTGTGTGACCAAAAAAACTATTCCAATGCATCTGGGTGGGTACGTTTATGTTATAAATGGTCCTATTTTGCACCAAAAAATGACGAATCACTTAGAGCTACATTCAACCGGCTGAATCCCTTAAGAGTTCAAAATGCAAAATGACTGCAAACTTTGATAGGTTGTTACTCTAACACCATGATGATTAAAAAATTATTGTTTGAGCCTATGGGATTGCATTGGGACCCTCTACAATAACCTCTCCTTGTTTGCACTATCTCGGAGGTGTTTTCCCATGGTGGCAACATTTCGTTTGGGGAAAAAGTTGTCAAATGCAAGAAGTGCAAAGTTGCAAAGTGGTGCAACTTTCATTCTGCAATTCATGTGACCAAATGAACTATTCCAAAACATGTGAGTGGGTAAATTTATGCTAGGAATGGTCCTCTTTTGCACCCAAACATGCCAAATCTCTCTGAGCTATGTTCAACGGGTAGAACCCTTAAGAGTCCAAAGTGCAAAATGGATGCATATTCGACGGGCTATTACTTGGACACTGTGATGCTCAGAAACTTTTCGTCTTAGCCTATGGGATCACATTGGGCCTCTATATAATAGCATTTCTCAGTTTTGGCTATCTTAGAGGCATTTTCCCATGGTGGCCACTTTTTTCTTGGGAAAAAAGTTGTTAAATGCAAGTAGTGCAAAGTTGCAAAGTGGTGCAACTTTCGTTCTGCAACTCGTGTGACCAAACAAAACATTTCAATGCATCTGGGTGGGTACATTTATGCTAGGAATGGTCCTATTTTTCACCCAAACATGTTGAATTTCTTTGAGCTATGTTCAATCAACTGAATCCCTTAAGAGTCCAAAGTGCAAAATGGCTGCAATCTTCGATGGGTTGTTACTCAGACATTGCGATGCTTAGAAACTTCTTGTCTAAGCCTATAGGATCATGTTGGGCTCCTCTACAATATCATCTCTTAGTTTTCACTATCTTGGAGGCATTTTCCCGTGGTGGTGACTTTTCACTTAGGGAAAAAGTTGTCAAATGCAAGTAGTGCAAAGTTGCAAAGTGGTGCAAATTTTATTCTGCAACTTGTGTGACCAAATCAACTATTCCAACACATCTAGGTGGGTATTTTTACAGTAGTAATAGTTCTCTTTCACACCCAAATAGGTTGAATCACTCTGAGCTACGTTCAATCGGCTGAATCCATTAAGATTCTGAACTGTAGTTGTTGTCACCGAATTGTGCACCCTTGCTGAGTTGCAAAACTAAACCTACTAGTGAAACATTGGATCTGGATATTCAATATCCATGACGTATGGTTTTTCATGCTCTAGAGTTATAAAACATGATGTGGTAGGAGTTATAGGATCATGTTTCCAAATGATTTGTCATGTTATTTCACACAGAAAATGGAAGAAGGTTTTTTAAAATTATTTATTTGATGAATATGGGAGAAATGTGATAACTGCACATGGGTGATGCATCTAGAAATCAAGCTTATATTTTTGTTTATACACATAATATCTTTAGAATATCATTAAAATTGACCTGTGCATTGATTTCATTTAATGAGATGTCAAGTGTTGTGATATTAGTAGATGCAAATAAATTTTGTTGGTTGGATAAAAAACTATCATGTGTTTTGGTGCATGTTCATACAAGTTCATAGAGGTATATATATATTCCTATGAGGTTTGAAACATCCACTTGTTCTATAGATGCAAATACAATGATTGCTAAGCTTTATAATTAGAACCATTAGTTGTTGGAGGGTAGGTGCATGGAGATGGGTAGCCAATTTGTGTCCACTTTTTGAATTTTTTTTGAAAACTCATAATGCAAGTGTGTTATAATGCACTCGTGTTACATGGCTTGGTGTGTCAAGCCCGAGGCTCGACAACAACAAGCCCATAATGCGAGAACATTATAACACGCTCATGTTATGGCTTGGTGTGTCAAGCCTGAGGCTCAACCATAACAAGCACATAATGAGAGCACATTATAATGCGCTCGCGTTATGACCCATTAAAAGCAAAAAAAAGGAAATCAAATTCACTTTTACTTGTGATTGTGTTTTGTTTGTTTCCTATGGCCAAAACCCCATTATTTTGTGCTCGTGTTCTAGGAGGAGCTATCTTGCAAATTTCTTTATCAACAGTTGCTATTTCATCACCAGGATGCCACCATGTTGACGAGGAGGTGTGAGAGGTAAGGACTGTTTGCTTTTTGTTTTGAATTTGTTAGTTTTAAGTTGTATTTGATATTTATTTTTTTGAATTTGTAGGAGATGCAAATCAACTTGTAAACCCTCAAAATCCTCAACAAGTAGAGCAACAAAATCCTCAACAACAAAATCAACCACAACAACAACCTCCTCCAGCAATATCTCAACACCCTCTTGGCACTCAACAAAATTTAATGAGTGAAATTGAGAACAATTAAAAACAAATCGAGGATTTAATTAGGAGGTTGAGTGATCCAAATAGTTCAATCGCTAAAAGAATGACCCTAGCAATTTCATTGAAAGAAATGTTAAAAAATGTAGATTCAATTAGCAAACAAATAATTGGATGGAAAGATAGGAGGTAGGTAGCTAGGGATTATTATGCGGATAAATTATCATATAAAGATGTAAAGGACTTAAAAATTACAAAAGGTGATTTGTGCTCATTATTCACTGACCCACACATAAATCAAAATCTTACCCTTAATGTGAAGAGGTTTCCTATTCATTAGTGCCACCACCAATAGATTAGGAACTTTTTTTTATGATAGGTGGTACATGGTTTTTGATTACCCACCATGCAACAATTGTGAAGTTCCGCAATATTTCCTTAGGAAAATATATTGTGAGTTCATATTGAACAAAATCCCAAATTATTTTGATATGAGGGATTTCCAGGGGAGAGATGGGGGGTTGGCTCAGGATAGACCCAATGCATAGCCGGATCCTACGTAGTAAGGGAGACAACCTCTCGCTAGGCCGCCTCATGGGAATGTTGTTATCCCTTCTATCATGAAGGAGAGTGCCGATGTAGAGACATTGCAAGCAAACAAAAATTTGACCTAGAGTGTCATCCAGCATGCCAACCCTATTCTATAGTGCCATCTAGGGGAGTCTTTGAGTGGTGGCCTTCAAACCCATTTATGTCAATCTTGCGGGGTGACTTGTTCAAATGACCCCACTGACACTCAGGAGGCTGCTATGTAGGATCCGTCTGCAACTATAGAGATGGAGAGGGAAGCTAGCATTTTGCATGAGTCGTATGTCATTGATACTCAGGTAAAAGTTAGCACATTCATTGACTTTAATTTATTAAATTTCAATTTTGAAATGCAAGATAACTAATTTAGTTTTATGATTTTAATAAAATTTTAGGGTCATAGAGATGAGACTGGATACATCGACCCTACACCTGCTTATTATTTAGTACACCTATCAGTGGGGTATGCAACTAGTAAACAATTATAAATTTATTACATGTTAATAGCATTGTTTTATGAATAGTATTTTAATATGTTATTTTGGATGTTGAATAGACTAATATTGGAGGTTTCGAGGGAACATCTCCCAGTGCCAATGGATTTATTCAAACCTAGATGCAAGTAATAGAATAAAGAGTTTAACTAATAAATTGTACTTAATAGATTTGTGTAGTTTATATTCATATCGTTGATTACGTTGCATTGCACATCATTCAAACTCAAAGCATTACTTCACATTCCATAACTAATAACTAGATGTTGATATATGAAAAAATTTCAACTATAATATAGTTGTTTAGAAAGTCAACATAAGAAGTGATGCAATTACTTCACATAGCATAAGTAATAAGTCTAGGAGCATCTTCCAATTGCATTTGCTTGTCATGGCATTCCATAAGACCACTTTTTACTGCTCCATATCTTTTCAAGGCAATGAGGTTTTTGAATAAATTCCTCAAACAAATGCGGTCTCATGGTGATGTCCATCACCATGAGACCTAATTTCTTTGAGGAAATTTTTCAAACAACTCATTGCATTTTCTCATGGTGATGGAATGTCATTCCATCACCATGAGACCACATTACTTTGAGGAATTTCTTCAAATAGCTCACCACCTTTTCTATGATACCACATTTTCCATACATGTGTGCCAAAGAATTTTATCAAACTACTCACTTCCTTGTTGCTATGGCTAAAATCCTAAAATAGGTGCTTTCCAACAAACTATGGATGCTTGGAAAAATTTCTATCAAAGCATAATAGTAAGCAATAATACCATAGAGAAGGTAATGAACTTTTTGAAAAAATTCTTGAAAGAAATGCGGTCTAATGGTGATGGAATGCCATGACGTGCATTTTTTTGTAATGGCATTCCATCACCACAAGACCCCATTTCTTTGAGGAAATTTTTCAAATAGCTCACTGCCTTCTCTATTCCACCATAGTTATCATACATGTCTAGGAAAGAATTTTATCAAATGGTTCACTAGCTTGCTGGTATGGGTAAACGCCTAAAAACATGTGCTTTCAAACAAGATATGGATCTAGGGAGAATAGTAAGCATGATAGTCAAAAATATATAGTTTAATAAGTACTCAAAATTTTGTTCATTATCTCATACATTATAAGTCATGATGTGGATCGCTATTGTAGTTTTGTGATTGAATAATTTGTTGTTTTATTTATAGATGTTGCAAGTGAAACACCTTTGAATGTGACGAGGGAAATGGAGATTAGTGTTTTATCTGCTTTAAAATCCTTGATGGCTCTGATAGGGGAGGTATGAGGAAAATTACTAAATTTCAATTTACATTCGTTGTTATAGATGTTAGTTAGTGAAAAAGAAAACCATTATTGACTCATAGTTTAATTTCTATTTGGATGGTTTATATAGGGATTTAGCACACCTTAGCATGGGTGTGTGAATATTTCCCTCATGGTGAGTGATCATCAGATGGGGGTAAGTGATTATTTTGTTAAATATATAATTTTTTATAATGTAATTTCTATATATTAATGTTCTTACTTCTTATTGTAACAAATAAAACTTCACCAAGAAATAAACACTAGGAGGAGTAGTAGGAGCACTCCTCGAGTGCAACATAAACAAGTGACAGATGTATCACCATCCGATTGACAATCAAAGGGAAATAATTTATTTTGAGAGCATGGAGTGCAATGCATTTTGATTTGAGAGCCCTTTGTTGTATGCCTACATGGTAGTTTTGTACATATTTTGTATTGGATATATTTGACATTGTATTCCTATATGGCATTCTCGTAAGCCTATATGACTATTTTGTACCTATATTTCATACTTATATCGGCATATATTGATGTATGCCTACATGGCTATTTGGTTAATACAAATCTTTATTATCAATGGGATCCATATTTTCATTATAAATTCATGGTTCAATAGATATGAGTTACATGTATGAACAAGTGTATACTTTACAACTTACATGTATACTTTGTGACTTATGTGTGTTCCAATGCATACTTTGTGACTTACGTGTTTTCATGTGTATACCTTGTATTCATGAATATACTTTGTATTAATTTGTGTATACTATGTATTTGTGTGTATACTTCAAGGCTTACATGTTTTTGAGTACTTGTGCTTCCCTTATTCACATGTACATGCTTGAATTATTCATGTGTATACTTATTAATTGGTTAGCCCTAGCATTGATCATTGTTGTCCTTCATGGTTTGTCTTGAATATTAATTAATTGATACTAAACAACTTTATCTAAAAGAAAAACACATATTTTAAATTGGTATTCCATGAAATGATTCATAAAAAGATTCCAGTATAATTAATTCTTTGATTGGAACAAATCAATTAAGCAAAGGATACATAATCTTCACAACACTTGCAAAACATAATATTTAGAGTAGATGAAGTAGTTAACTTCTTGACACATTATCATTCAAACATTTATCTTGAATAGTCTTTAAACATTTTCATAGCATAATCCTGACAGTGCAAAATGAATTGTTATGTTATTGATCCGTCACCATATAAACACGTTAAAAGAGCTATATGTCAACTTTTTGCAATATTATTTCTTTTATAGGAAATGGACTCAGGAGAAAGCAAGCTATAATTTATAATACAAATAAGAAATGGACTCAATGTTGTCCTAGACCCCCAAATAGGTCTATTTAACAAAGCAACACCCTCTCAATCACTCTTCCAATTGCAAAACACCATTGGGCAACATTTACCAATTTGCAAATCTACAAAATCCACAATTATTAGGGTGTGATTGGCCCTCTAACCCCACTATCCTCTAAACCCTCACTTTTCTCAAATTTCACTAGGGTTTATTGAAAACCCCATATCCAAACCTCATACAACCTCAAAACCTCTTCCAACACTCTTCATTTTTCTTGCACAACTTAATTGACCACCAAATTATGTTGCCTCCTGACTTTACCCAATTTTATTCCCTCAAACCTCTCTTTTTCATTCAAAACCCCTCTTTTCCCAACTAGGGCATCATTACATAACATACTTTTGACATCCCTTCTCCTTGTAGACCTTTTGAACACATCAAACTCCACAACCTCACCCTATTTCCAACCTATTCTAACTTATTCTCAAGCAATTTCTTGTTTTCACCTTGTCTAGCCTTGCTTTTAAGGCCTAAATTTTGAATTTTCAATAGGGGCAACATTAGTAATATCTTTCAATGCATTTACCAATGTTATTTTCTTATTCCTACTCCCTATTGTACTTACATAATTGACTCAAGTGACCCCACGCTAACTCAAAACTAAAAGCAAGATTACAAAATGGCCTATCATGGACTTATTTGACATTATATGACTAAAACCACTAAACTAGACCTTCTTAATCAACTGGAGGAACAAGGTGCTTTGCACCAATGATCATATACTTTTTGTGTTGAAAACTAGGACTTCTCAATCATCGTGTGTATGTTTCTCTTTTTGATTGTTTTGCATGCCATCATAAGGGATCAAGCCGGTTGAATGTAGCTTAGAGAAATTCCTCATGTTTGGGTGCAAAAGACGACCATGCCTACAGTAAAAATACCTATCAGGATGTGTTGGAGCAGTTTGTTTGGTCACACGAATTGCAAAACAAAAGTTGCACCACTTTGCAAATTTACACTACTTGCATTTGACACTTTTTCCATCAAGTGAAAACTAGACACCACAAGAAAATGACTCCGAGATCACTAAAAATGAGAGAGGTTATTGTAGAGGGGCCCAACACAATCCCATAGGTTTAGATGAAGAGTTTGTAAGTGTCACGATTTTTGAGTAATAGCCTGCCAAAGTTTGCTTCCCTTTTGCACTTTGGACCCTTAAGGGATCAAGTCGGTTGAACGTAGCTCTAAGCGATTCCACATGTTTGGGTGAAAAATAACATCATTCCCAGGATAAACGTACCCATCTAAATGCATTCAAAGAATCCATTTTGTCACATGAGTTGTAGAACGAAATTTGCACCACTTTGCAACTTTCAACTATTTACATTTGACAACCTTTTGCCCAAGCAAAAATTTTCCACCACTAGAAAATGCCTCCGAGGTAGCAAAAATGAGAGAGTTTATTGTAGAGGGTCCCAACGCAATCCTATAAGATCAGATGAAAATTTTCTAAGCATCACGGTATCTGAGTAGCAACATGCTGAAGTTTGCATCCATTTTACACTTTGGACTCTTATGGGATCGATTTGGTTGAACATAGCTCAGAGCGATTCTACATGTTTGGATGTGAAAGAGGACCATGAATAGCGTAAAAATACCTATTTGGATGCATTGGAATAGTTTATTTGGTCACACATATTGTAGAACTGAAGTTGCACCACTTTGCAACTTTCAACTACTTGCATTTGACAAGTTTTTCCCAAAGTTAAAAATTCACCACCATGGGAAAATTCCTTTGAGATAGAAAAAAATGAGAGAGGTTATTGTAAAGGGGCCCAACATGGTCCCATAAGATTAGACGATAAGTTTTTAAGCATCATGGTATCTGAGTAACAACATGATGAAGTTTTTACCATTTTGCACTTTGGACTCTTAAGGGATCTATCCTATTGAACATAGCTTGGAGTGATTATGAGCATTTGGGTGTGAAAGAGGATCATGCTTAGCATAAAAATACCTATTTAAAAGTGTTGGAACAGTCTGTTTAGTCACATGAGTTGCAGAATGAAAGTTGCAACACTTTGCAACTTTCAACTACTTGCATTTGACAACTTTTTCCCCAAGTGAAAATCTGCCACCATAGGAAAACCACTTCGAGATAGAAAAAACTAAGAGAGGTTTTTTTAGAGGGGCCTAATTCGATCCCATAGGGTTAGATGAGAATTTTTTAGCATCAGGGTATTTGAGTAACAAAATGCTAAAGTTTGCAACCATTTTGCACTTTGGACTCTTAAGGGATCGATTCGATTGAATGTAGCTCAGAGTGATTTTGTGTGTTTAGGTGCAAAAGAGGACTATTCCTAGTATAAAATTACCTATTTGGACATGTTGGAATAGTCCATTTGGTCATACAATTTGTAGAATGAAAGTTGCACCACTTTGCAACTTTCAACTACTTGCATTTGACAACTTTTTCTCTAAGTGAAAATCTGCCACCATTGGAAAAACACTCTTAGATAGTGAAAAATGAGAGGTTTTTGTAGAGGGTCCCAACATGATCCCATAAGATCAGATGAGAAGTTTTTAAGCATCACAGTATTCGAGTAACAACATACTGAATTTTGCAACCATTTTGCACTTTGGACTCTTAAGGGATCAATTTGGTTAAACATAGCTCAGAGCGATTCCATGTGTTTGGGTGAAAAATAAGACCATTCATAGCATAAACGTACCCATCCAAATGAATTCGAACAATCCATTTGGTCACATGAGTTGCAGAATGAAAGTTGCACCACTTTGCAACTTTCAACTACTTGCATTTGGATGTTTTTCCCTAAGTAAAATCCACCACCATGGAAAATGCTCTTTGAGATAGAAAAATCGTGAGATTTTCGTGGTAGAGTTTAATGCAATCCCATAGGATCGACGAGAGGTTTCTAAGTGTCACGTATGAAGTAACAACATGCTGAAGTTTGTAAACCATTTTGCAAATTTCTTGTAATTTTATGGATCGAATCATTGAACGTAGCTCGTAGAAAGTCCACGTTGTTTTGGGTGTGAAAGAGGACTCATTCCAAAGCATAAAATATCTATTCAAACACATTGAAGAATCCATTTGTCACAGGAGTTGTAAAAACAAAATTTTGCATTAACTTACAACTTTGCACTCATTTGTGCATTTTACACTTTTTCCATCATGGAAAATCGACACTATGGAAAACCACCTAGATAGAAAACCAAGAGAGGTTATTGTACAAGGGCCCAATTTGATCTCATAGGTTCAAATAGAGATTTTGTAAGTCCCACGGTTTCCAAGTAATACCTCGTCAAAGATTGCTACCCTTTTGCACTTTGGACCCTTAAGGGATCAAGCCAGTTGAATGTAGCTCAGAGCGATTCCACATGTTTGGGTGTGAAAGAGGACCATTCCTAGCATAAATGTACCATGTAATTAGAAGAAGATCAATAAAATTCATTGTTTCCTTGTATTTTTCTGTATTTTTACTAGAAATCTGATGTTTCCTTGAACTGTACAGTTTTGTACAAGGTGATTGTGTTCTCTTTTGGATTGAATTCAGTGGGCAGTAGACTTAACTCCATTTTAGTTTTGGTTTGGTTGGATTTTAAGTGATTTTGTGTATTTTAGAAGCCAATTACTGAGGGTCGATCTGTATACCCTATTTTAAGGGTTTTGAGTGCATTAAAATGTCATATTAAGCCTTTGACCCACTATATGCTTTTGTAACTCGGTGGAAAGGCTTAGTTAGGGTTATAAAACATTTGTGCAAAGTTTTGTGTGCAAGGGAGGCAAATAGAGGATTTTTAGGTGATGCCCTAGATGTAAAATGGTGCAGTTTTTAGTGGAAAATGGCGGTTTAGTGCTAGGGTTTGAAGAAATCTTTGGGGGCAGTAATATGTCTTGAAATTTTAAGCTTGTGCAGACCTTTTTGAAGGTGTTTTAGGCTTTGGTTGGCTATGGGAAGCTTTGGACTATGGGTTTTCAATAAACCCTTTCCTAACTTGTGAAAGAAGAGGGTTTTGGGTTTTGTTATGTTAGAGGGCTTATCATGCCCTAAAAGTGGAGGAATTGGTGGTTTGGAAGACTGGTTAATGCTGTACAATGGTGGTTTGCATGTGATAGGAAGAATAAAGGGGGGTTGCTTTGTTAATTTGGCCTAATTGGCCTTGTGGACAGCGTAGTTTTCTTGTTTTGTGATTTTTTTAAATCTCTTTGTGTTTCTATAGACCCAATACATATTTAGAAACCCATTTTGATCTACTAATACATAACAAAAGCTTTCAAGAGGTTACTTTGGAAAGTTTCTAAGAACAATAAACTATCTGCTAGAAAGTGCCTCAAATTAGGTCAATTTTGTGAAGCAACTATCAAGAAATCAACTCCAAACCATAAAATAACCTCGGGAAATAGTGTATCAAGTCTCAAAACCTTCAAATCTTCTAATTTTATAGTTTAATAGTGGTACAGGAGCACCGTTACATTTTAATGGTTTTGATCTAGATGTTTTATGAAAAATGAGTCATGGTGATGGAGTCTAATTTGTTTAGGGGTTTTGAGTCTTGATAAGGTCTAAATAGACCATTCTTGATGTAATAGATCAACTTTGAGGTCTTTCAAATCCAAGTTGCAAATTATGTTGAAATGTTGTCAAGGTTGGCAGAAGTTGTCAAGATAGGTGAAAAGTTAGTTTTTGTGTGTGAGGTCATGTTTTTGGTTTAAATAGGGTCTAATATACCAATTATCATGCACTAGTACATAAGCATGGGGGTTTGGAGTCATTGTGTGTAAAAGGTGAAAAGTTGTAAAAGTTGACAAATTGTTGTCAACACAAAAATGCAAAATTGTCATGGTAAGGGGTTCTAATGATCATAAGGGGTTTAAAATTTAGTTAAGAGTTGGTTGGTCAGTTGTTTTGTGTGGATAATCCTTTAAAAAGGCATGGAAACTTGTTGTAATGGTTGGTTGGAGAATATTGAAGCAATAACAATAAGATTTTCTTGTTTTTCATTGATTTTCTATGTTTTCTTGACTCTTACATGTTTGTACAGATCCGTACTGCTGCACTATGCTCTAAAATAAATGTGAACCTATGGAGGATTGTTTTATCTCTCTTTTGAATCTATTTGAGTGGTATTTTATTGATTAAAAATCATTTTATTGCAAGATTGCATGGGACAGTCTGAGTTTATAGATTTAGGGGTTTTGAAGTTTGAAATGGATATTTAACTCATTCGTCCTACTATAATCTCTGTGGCTTGGAGGAATGAGTCAGGAACTTGTTTGGTTTAGATGTTAAGGTGATTATTTGGTGAAAGGGAATAATTTTTATGGGGTTTGTGTTGCTGCCCCTGTAGATTTTGATGGAAAAGGGCATGAAAAATGAGATTTCACCCTAGGGTTTGATAAAATATTGCATGTAGAGGTTGGGTGATTGTATTTTGAGTTTTTATAGGCGATTTTAAGAAGGTATGAGGTGGTGGCATGTTGTGGTAAGGTGTGGAACCATTCCTTTCAATAAACCCTCCTCATACTAGCATAAACTAAGGGTTTTGTGGTTTGGCATGGTGGAGTGAGTTTCTCTTGAGACAAATTGCGGATTTGAGGGTTTGGATACATGAGAATTTCTGCCCCAACAAGTTTAGGGGGTTGTTGAATGTTTAAAGGTATGTTTCTTTGTACATTAGGCCTAGTTAGCCTAATTAGGACAACGAAGGTCATTTTTGATGCACATGTTCCAAGACAGTCACTATTGATTTTGAAGAAAACTAATCGAAAATCAAAGTATAAGGTGTTGTACAATCCGCACAAGCTTGAAACCAAAAAGGAAAAGTGTTGCAAATACAGAAAAAAAGGGTCCTTTATTTACTAATTTCTTCAAGAATACAAGTTCTTCTCTTTTCCACGCCTTGACAATGCTTTATATAGCTATTCCAATCAGTTATGAATGCTGCCCCTACATCTTCCATCGACTAGCTACCCTTTCTAACAAGAAGACTCTTCATCTTGTATAATTTTGCAATTGTGCAACTAATGCAAGTTATGCATTTTTACACCAAATGACAACTTTTGTGCAATATCACTTCTCAAATCACCTAATGACCTGTTTGAGACTTTGAATACATTACATATCACATTCACATGACCTTTTTCACATTATTTACATTTGAAAATTCAAATTTTACAAATTTTCCTATTGAAGGAATTTAGAGAACAAGGTGCTCTTGCACCAAACATGAATTCCAAAATTTCAATATTTGAGTAAATCTCATTACAATGCCTTAGGTACTTTGTTCTCATAGATCTTTTACAATGTCACTCATACATTCAAGATTCTATTTTAATGTCTACACCATAGGTTCTCATTATGA
>VDFB02180121.1:0-45343 GCA_007258455.2 Sequoia sempervirens
TAACAAGATTTAGGACCTATAGGTCAAGAAGGTGGAGAGTAACACAAAAGGTTTTTCCAAGGTGAGACCCAGAGCATGGGATAGTGATTGTCTCATCCAACCCTACCCTATCACAACCCCAATCCACCACCTCTAAATTTGCATCCACAATTTGACCCTATGAGCACATGTAGATAATTTGAGTTGATAGGACACCAATTATATCCATAGCCAATTGACAAAAAATGGAGAAATATGGCTCCCAAATTCACTAGGAATAATGTGGTATTAGCCAAAGAACATATCAAAAAATTCAATGCATTTATACAAGATATCGGTATGGAATATGAGGATGTAAATATGAGATTATTAATGATGTCCCTAACTGAAGAAGAAAGGGATTAGTTTAATGGTCTACCTAATTCCTCAATTGATTCTATAGAAGACTTTCAAAATAAATTTCTAGAGCAATATGGGAACCAATGTGCCCTTGAATTCACACTACATGAATTAATAAGCATTCAAAAATACCAAAATGAGTCAGCTTATGATTTCAATCAAACTTTTCCCAAATTATACAATAAAATACCACATGGATACAAATTGATTGATCTAAAATCCTTAAGTATTTATTTAAAATCCTTTGATCCAAAAATGGGGTATGAACTCAAAAATAGATGCCCTAGAAGTTTAACTAAAGAACAAAAGACAACATTAACCATTGAGAATAATAGAAAGGTGTTGGAAACACAAGGGTAGAAACTGAGAGAGGGGATGAATTAGTTGTCTCATAATTTTAAACTTATCAAAATTATTAACCTTATTCTCAGATCTGATAAATAACTATGAAAGCATAAACCGTCAACACATTAGAAATACACATAACACCAAGATTTTTTACGTGGAAACCCTATTAGGGGAAAAACCATGGTGGAGGTTAGTCCACAAGATTATACCCTATTAAAAGTATAAAGAAAAATAAATGGGGAATGCACTTGCATTCAAGCACACTACCTAGAGCTCACTACTCAAATACAGAAAGGCTTACTACCCAAAAGAAGACACACTGTCTTACAGAAACATTCATATTACATCCACAAGATTTTGAACTGAGAAAATAGCATTTGCTAATGCCTGATTATAGTTCCAGTTAAGCACATGAACACTTCTTCACACTCTTCTCACTCTTCTTCACACTTTGCTTCTTCCTTCGAATGATTAGGAAATTATTTGCACATCTCATACACACATGCCTTCAAATGGAATAAACAATCACTTATATATATATATATAGATATATATCTGTAACAAGAGATTACATTGCTACATGTTGGCCTCAACAAAATAATAAAACATATGGCAACTGTTTTCCCAAAACAATAAATAATTTTCAATGCAAATCGACCAATGTTGGCCACAACATAATGAAGACCCAAAACAAAATCCTCGAACACAAAACACCTTCATAAATTATTCTTCGAAGATCCACAACATGCTAAAACGCCATGTCGGCCATGAACATGAGAAACATGAACACGCAAGAGAAAATATCTAGTTGCAAGCACAATGATCAATGCAGACATACAAGACAGATAGAGCATGATCTAAAAACATCCAAAAGCATCATGAATCACCAAAGAAGCATCCAAAACAACTGAACTTACTAGAATCACATCATATTTATTCACAACACCAATAGAAGTAATAAAATGACTGTTAGAACACAACTACTCATAACTCGATCAAATATTCATGCAAATCTATGAAACTTAACATGGATAAACTAGATATACTCGAAAATAAACCCTTTAATCTACAACCTCTGACCATCAACGTATTGAGCTAACCAATAGACTAGACTTCACTTCACCACTGACAACCTGTAACTTATTTTATTACAATTTTCTCAATATCATTGACATATACAACCTTAAAGACATTAATTCCAATAGTGTTGACATCAATGACAACCACATATCAACAAAATCCAAAAATCTCTCCCTTTGGAATTGATGGCAACACATGATGTGAAAAACACCATCAACACAACTAACTTTAGCACTTACTCCCCCTTAGGTTTTGATTCTTTTCTCCTCAACTCTTTCAAACAAATATTCTCCCTACATGACTCTTCTCCCCAAATAACTCACAGTTTTTCACATGACTCTTCTCCCCCTTTGACATCAATGAAAAAGATCACTTTTCTCCACACAAGCCCTGAACCACATATCTGAACATCTGATTACTCCCCCTGAGTAGCAGCCACCACAACATCAATCTGAATCAAGATATGACTATAAAATCCATAAACTGATGCAATTGAATGCATCTTAGTTCTAATTATGAGGGGTAATCACCCTTAGCTTCCCTCTGAGATACTCAAAAGTATCCTTAGGAAATGGTTTGGTAAAGATATCAGAAATTAGTTCCTTATTAGGCACATACTCCAATCTGACGTCCTTTTCACTCACCTTCTCTCTCAAAAAGTGAAACTTCATAGATATATGTGAAACAAAGGATTTTAGCACTCAAATCCTTCTTAGCTCCTAGGATTTTTCACCTAGAAGGAGAGAGAAAATGGGATAAAATGCACTTGTGTTTCACTCAAGATTAATGTGATAAATGAATGTGAAGTGTGTGAATGGATGTGTTTGGATGTTTACAAATGAATACAAACAGCTTAATGCAATGGTTTTGGAAAACACACTATTGATTACAAGTATGAATTAGAAACTTAAGAAAATGAAAATAGAGATGAATGAGATTGAACAGAGTGCACCTGGAGGTAGATTGATGTCACTGGAAAGTTCTGGAATGTCTCATAAACTTTTTTTATTGGCCACTGGGAATCATTCACCATGCTTGGCGAATTAGTCTTGTTTCTGGTAAAATCTTCTGGAAAACTGCTTGTGACTGTCGGGAGCTGAATGATGAGAAAATCTATTTTCAGGCTTATAGGTGGGACTTATTCACCACCCATGGTGAATAAGTCCCACCTATAAGCCTGAAAATAGATTTTCTCATCATTCAGCTCCCGACAGTCACAAGCAGTTTTCCAGAAGATTTTACCAGAAACAAGACTAATTCGCCAAGCATGGTGAATGATTCCCAGTGGCCAATAAAAAAAGTTTATGAGACATTCCAGAACTTTCCAGTGACATCAATCTACCTCCAGGTGCACTCTGTTCAATCTCATTCATCTCTATTTTCATTTTCTTAAGTTTCTAATTCATGGTGAATCAGTCCACCTACAAGAATCTGCAAAATTAAGAGTTGATTCTGTGGAGTTAGATCTGCACTTCTGTCTCCCACAGGTGTTTGTTTATGAAACTATTAGATTCAAATATGAAAATGGCTTTCTATTGATTCTTTGACTTGAATGATGAAGACAGAGAGCTTTAAAAACCTTCCAACTTGATTTCCAATGATATCCAAGCTTCCAATAAACCTAGATCTACATACACACAAGACAAGAGAGAGAAAATTTGAATGTTAGGGTATGGGGGTTCGCCTTGGTCAAACCCCGTTTAGGTAATTAAACCAAAATGATGAAAAGAAGTGATGAAACAATAAAAATGGAATTGATTACCTTTTCATGATGATTTGATCTTGAAATTCTACAACATATGTGGAATCATTCCTTGAATGTCTTAGGAAGCTTAATGAATGACCTGCAAAGTGAAAGCCCTAGTTTGCTTGAGAAGATAAATGGAATGATAGATGGAATATGTGAAAGATAAGATGATGATAGATGGATTGTGAGAATAAGGTAAAAATAACTTATTTATACAATTCTTGTGCCTTAGTATCTGTTCATACCTCATCACATGCCAACATCAAGTGATTTTGAATAAAATCCCAGAAGGAAATTTGAAATATTTTGAATTTCAGGCCAGGGGGGACTCATTTGCAACCCATGGTGAATGGGTCCCACCTAGGACCTAAAAACAAGTGTTAGGAGAAATGTTGTGTTTAATTTTTTTTTTCAGGATAATATGCAAAAAAACACTTAATTACTTGTCATATGAGAGCATAAAGAAAAAAAATAAAGCATGAGAAGGGTGTAAATAGTGAAGACTTTTCTAGAAAAGTGTGAAAGCTTGTTACAAGACTTTACAACACTTCAAAATGGGACTTTTTGATGAGTGAAAAAGTGGTTTTTAGGTGAAATGCATTAAATAGAGTCTAGAAGAATGTAGAAATGTATTACAACACTTCACAACACCTTCACAAAATGTCGTTAAAATAATTTTATTTAGTTTACAAATATCCAAGACTTAGTGTGGATGCATAAAATGCCTCACAACACCTAAATCAAAGCCTCATTAAGTCCAATTAATCTCATGTCAAGAAAAGGGTCCTATTTTCTATGGCACATTTAGCCCCCACTTTAGTGAGAGTATGAACCTGCTTCAAACTCACACTAAAGTAGCTATTCAAGAGAGATCTACATGTTGGTCAAACCCCCAAGATACAAAATCACATGTAAAGGAAAGATGGAAAGAAATACTAGGTGAAAAAGATGTACTCACTCTAGGCTAACATAACTTTTTGGTTGTCCATTGAGTGAGAAAGGCCAAACTATATACTCACTCTGGGGCCACGAAACTAGTTTTCCATGGGGTGAGAAAGCCCAAAAAGTAAGATACATATGCTAGTTGGTATGCACTCACAAAAAACAAAGGTGGCTATGGGGAAATTTCTTGCCACTAGTTGGGCTTCCCACTCAACCATTTCAAAGTTATATACCTTTTTGATAACTTTAACAAGGCACCACAAAAGAAAATGAAATGAAATGATTTGAAACCTACTATTAATGCAAAATAAAATAAAATAATGTAAAGATTATTCAAAGGGATTTTTTCCATGCAATGTTTCACCTTAAGGAACATCATATTCAATGTATTCCAAGAGAGGATAATTGCAAATGATCTCATCTTGTTTCTAGGAGAGGACAATTGCAAGGTATCATCCTGAATAACATTGTACCTAATGCATCCAAGAGAGCACATTTCAAGAAAAGAAAATCATGCAATGAAATGTGAGTGATGACGTATGCCCCAACTTTAAAGCACTTGCAAGCACTCCTATTGAGAGAAATTTCTTTAAAGTGGAAGAGAAAGAGAAGGAATGAGAGCTCGCATAGAAATCCCTATGCCAAGTCATATGCTCCCAAAAAGCTACATCATGAAGGAGAGAAATATGTCGTATACAATCCAACTTAAGGTATATCATCCACATCGCAAGCTTGTTATTAAATGTTCATGAAAAGTTAACGACTAGCCAAAAGGAGTCAACCACAAGTGAAATACAAGGACAAGGCTATCAAACCCCTTTGCCCCCACTTAGTGAAGAACAAAGGTGAGCTGAAAGGATTGATGAAATGTATACGAGAGTGAAAATTAATAGAAATTAGAGGACTTAGATTCCCCCACGTCAGGAAGCATACCAAACTCCTGAAAATGTTGGATTTTATGGCTCAAATCATGACATTCATTAGTGGAATGACCATAAATTCTATGATATGCACAAAAGAGAGTATTTTCATAATATTTCTTGCAAGTTCTAGGAGGGAGGGTAATAAAATTATGTTGGAGAAGGCTGGACAAAATAATCTCTTGGGTAGGAGGTTGAAGGTTGTGAGAACTATGAAGTTCAAATCCATTAGGAAGAGGGGATGATTGAGGAGTATGTTGTGTGAGAGTGAATGAAGATGGGTATGGAAGATTTCCTATAGGATATGGATGAGGTTCATTGTTCAAAGGAGAATGAATGTAAACTTGATTATGCATATCCTTAGTAGACTTGTCATGAGAGATCTCTAATCAAGAACAACTTATTTTTCATATTCTGAGGCCATGATATTCTCCCTAGAAGGAAAGTCCTAATGAGAATAAGAAGTCATATGTGGTTGACAAAGATGACTTGGTTCTTGTGAAATAACTTCATTGCCAATACCAGAATAATCAAGGATAGGATTAGGAGGAGGGGAAAAATGAGAGGATGCTAATTGAATGTCCATTTCCATTAGGATTTTGTTCTCTTATTCCATATTCTTGATGGTGTTTTCTGAACAGCAAAAACTCAGACAAAATGAAATATTCTATCTCCCTTGAAAGGTTATTTTCAACAATAAATCACTAAAAATCACCCCAAGGTCTCTCGGGTGTCAGGTCATGACAATGCATAAAAAAATCAGATAATATGTGAAAATGCTGGTAATCACAAAGGGACCTTACTACAAGCAAACTGTATCTTTCAATTTATTAGATTTTGCAATATGATGATCTTTAAACCTAAATCTAACCAGATGATAAAGAAATAGAAAAGATAAGGGTGCAAGGATATGATAAGATCTAAACTATTCCTAGAATGAACAATGCAAATGACAAATATCTGGAATGGACCAATCTCAAATAACCAATTCTTGGTTAACCCACAATGCAATATCACAAGAATGGTGCAATATTTTAAGGTATATAGATTTTCAAATCATAGATATTCATCCACAATCGAACTTAAGCACATATAAATGTATGGTCCAAGTTGACTTCACCAGCCTACTACAATCATAGTTACTGGGAGTATAGACCAGAGATTGCTACAAACATTCCAAATATAAAATCATAAACATCATTCACCAAGCTAAAACTAATTCTTAACATTAAACCCTAAATCTTCAAGCAATTTGAAAGATAGAACAACAAGAACCATGCGAGATAAATCAACACAAGAGATTTCACCAGGAAACCCATAATGTCTTCAATTGTATTAGATCATCAAAATACTGCAACAATTCCGTTGTTCTGATTACAATACTTGCTTCAAGAAGTTCACAAAATGCTCTAACTTGACTCTATTATCTCTTTTCTAATTTTAATGTCTCATCTCTAATTGTCTAACCCCTTTACAATGAGGCAGGAATGCCTTTTATACCAAATTCTCAAGACATGTTGGCCCAGCCAAACATTTACAAAATAAGAACAACTGCCCAAAACAAGTCGGCCTTAGGAATTCAAAATAAGGCACACATTAAATGCCATATATCATCAAGGTTGACCTAGACACAGTCCCCAATGTAGTCTGGTTCAATACATGCCCTATAATAATAGGGAAGCACAAATTTCAAGACAAGCATTAGCTACCGCTTCCCTTATCCTTACCCTGGGCCAATGATCCTTGAACCCTTAAAAATATCCTATCCAATTCAGTGATAGGTGGCAAAGGCAAGATCTTGAGCCGACATTCTATGGAGTCAATCTCCTCCTTTGACTGTTTAACAGTCTTATCCCAATCATCCTTGTTGGCTTGATACTTATCCATGACCGCCAAATAGGTTGCTGCATCATCTAGCTGGTGGCCTGTTATAACATTCTCAGAATCTGGGGCATAAACTTCATGCCACCACTCTCTTAGCTATTCCAAACTCAGGTATTTAGGAGCAATCTTCCACTTGCCAGTCATGATCTCAAAGAATGCTATGCATCCATCATAGACTCTAGTTAAATCACCCTCGATTGACTTCTTTCATTTCTGAATATTCCTCATGGCCTTTTACCGAATCTGCAGAGCCTCAAACCATTCCCAGGGTTCATTTAATCAAGAGGAAGGAAGAATCCCATCCGAAGCCAATTGATCTTTACCATGCTCCATGATGACTTTGGATTTCTGCAGTAGAAGATCAATGTCCTCCTTGTCCTGGGATAGCACATATTCTAGAAATTCCTTAGCTCTGACTGCATCCTTCCCAACTGATAGGATCTCCTTGATGGCATTATCTCCTTTTACCTGCACATCCTTTAACAAATCTGTTGTATTTTGAGCAGAGGCTTTCATTTTCTCAATCTCAGAAATAGTTTCCTTGGGAAAGAAACTAGGAGTGGCAGATGAAGATGGGTGGAGAGATTGTAGGGGTTTCATTACTTCCTCCAAGCATTTCATAAGTCTCTCATTTTCTTTTCTCAGCTCCTGCTTGGTCTAACTTTCCTTCCTTAATCTGTCAATGATCATAGCGCTAGACCCTTCATACTCCTCTATATCCTACTCCATAGATGCTGGTCCAAGGTTAAAATTCTGCACCTTATAATCTTCACCGGTGACCTCTTCTTTGGTCTTGTCTGCAGCAAGGGTGGCAATGTGGATGACTCTGTTGTTTACTTCATCCCTCTCTATCTTTGAAACCACCTTAGCTGCCTTCTTCTTTCCCTTACCGATCTTGGATAGAATTTCATCCCAATCCAAGGGAGTGTATTCAACTACCACTTGTTTCTTCCTTGTGATTTCCTTTTCAAGCCAATCCGGGACAACAGGCTCTACTCGGATTTCCTCCGTTCTTGCTTCTTCCTATTGTTCTGTTGTTTTCTCCTCTTCCTTTTCTAGGAGCTGCTCATCTTGATCACCTTCTTCAAGCTCCACCTCTTGCACCGGTGATGGGGTTCTAACCGGGATGTTCTCCTTTTTAGGTGACTCATGGCCTCTGCTGCTTGCCAGAGAATCCTCATATTGCACAATTGGGGAAGGGTGCCTCTCTACCTCTTCAACCCCAAGTTCTGCTGCAGCACCAAAGAGTTCCCCTTCCTTGAATGGCTCTGCCTATCTGCTAGTTTCATGCTCCTCAATAATTTCTTGCTCAAGCACACTTGGTGGAGGAGAAGTAGCCTTAGATGGCTCTACAGCTGGCATCCCTGGAGAAGGGTCCATCTTTTGCATTGGCTCCTTAGGGGATGGAGTCCTTTATCTTCCCATGTAGACTTTTGTCTTCTCTCCTGAACTCTCTACATCAACAATAGGAGGCTCATCCTTTGAGGAATCCTGACTCCTCTTCTTTGAAGCCCTGGTTGTTCTTGTCTTCTTCGGTGGTGGAGGAGCATCCTCTTCTTCTGCTTTTTCCAACTCTTCCTCATCAGAGGACCTACCTATCTTCAAAGCTCAACCTCTTTTCTTTCCTTTGGGCTTCCTTTTTGGTTCTGACTCACTTTCCTTAGGGCCTCTAATCTTTATTTTGAAAGGTGAGCTCTTTTCGGTTTTCCCTTTGGGGTCATCATCCTCGGATTCTTTTGAAGTAGACATTGGGTTAAGGTTTCCGATCAAATTAAAGGTACAGGGTACCTTCTCACTCTCCAACTCCCAAACCTTATGCTTCAACCAAAAAGAGGTAAATTTCATAACGGGGGCCATTAGGTCTTCCAACTCTGTGACCTCATCTTCATTCTAGTCAGGGTGCTGTCATAATAGTGGTTTACAATTCCCGAGAGGAACAAATTATAGCTGAAATCACATATTTTTAGAAAATATAATGATTTAAGCCTTAAAAAGTTGCATTTTAAGGATTCCAATTGAAGAGGGTTTGATCAAATCACCTTAGATCAAACCCCCTTGGATAGAACCTCGCTAGTTTTAAACCATACCTATAAATGTGTCTCCTTTACACCTATCAAAATGCTGATAAAAAATCACTTTTGATTTAGATTTTGGGGGATCAAATGAATTCATTTAAAATTTATTTCAAATGATTATGGTATTCCTCAGAACAAGCTATCCAATGAATATAATTTTAATATGTTTTGGTTTTGTTATGTATTTGTTTTTTAAGTTTTATTAAACATAGGTTTTTCATCGAAAATGAATTTCTTTATTCTTCACATGTGGAAAAATAGAAGATTATCAAAAAAAATTGAAAAATATGAGTGCACCAGATATTGAAGTCCTTGATCCAACGAAAAAAATTAAATTAAATTTTGACATATACAAAAAAAGTTACGCATTATACAGTCGTGCTGTGTCTGAATTGTAATTCGTTTGACTTTGAAACTTGATTAAGGAAAAAATATTCAATAAGAAACTATCTAACCAAGTGGAAGCACTAGCTATCAGAGTTACAAATCTAAATTTGAAAGAATTAGAATTTTATCCTTCATGGAAAAAAAGTTATGTTTTATACGGTGTGGGTCACTTTTTAAAAATGTTGTTTTCTGAAAAGAAACTATTTTTGTGGGAGATGGAAAAAGAAGTGCAATTTGAATCTGAAAATTTTGAAAAAAATATTTTTAGAATCTACAAACAAAATTTGATGAGACTCTAGTTTGCACCATCTTCAAATTCCTCATAGTTTAGCCGCTATAGGTGCCCAAATGTGAAGATTTATTTAAAAATAATAATTCCAGTGTCCAGTTTGGCCAAAAATTGTAAACCACTATTATGGGATCACCCTTTGATTTCCCTGATTGACCTATCCTTAACAGCTTGATAGGCATGATCTTGTACCAGGTTTCCATCGTCCTCTAGTTGGTCAGGGATCAACTTGAAATTATACTGTCTGATCACATCAATAGGGAGCCTAGTGTACCTCTTCTTTCTTGCTTCAAAATCATCCTTGATGTTGGCCCAATAGTCCTCTAGATCATCCTTATGATGGTACTCTTTAGTGGCCTTCTTCTGTGCCTCCCTGGTGATATCAAAGTTTGTTCTTTTGGAATGGAAGGAGAAACCATGGGCTGCCAACTCATCACCTGCTGCATGTGCTGATTGGATAGAAGGGCACACTTCTGCTACACCAATTCCAAGAGGGAAATCCCCACCAAAACCTGTTTTATGCTTCTCCTTCTTGACAACTGCATCAAATTCACATATTTGTCTCACAATCTCCAATAACACAATGTGATTAGTAGGATACCGAGGTAACCTATATCGAGCAGTCGGACATTCATCAATTCTAATGTAGGTGAAGGTGGGATATTGAATGAACTAGGCCCCATATCTCTTCATCAAATCCTTTGCTCCTTCTGACAACCTGACATGTTTGGCATTTTGAAGCATCCAGGTGATATGCATAGTGAATGCATCATTAGCCCTTCTGTAATCCTGGTGTCCTAGGTGCAATTTCGGATAAATCTCATAGACTATGTCCTATCCAAATATCCCTCATGGATTCAAACCCCTGTATGGGTAGAATCTTGCCAACACATACATGACATAGGAGGACATGGTGAACCTCTTGGTCTCTAGGATGTCCCTCAGGTGTTTGTCAATGATGGTGCTAATAAGTCCTGCCCAGTGGTAGTTGGTTCCTTGTTCAATTTTGGTGATCACATGGACCATCCAACTCTCCAATACTCTGGCACTCTTCAATCCTGCCACCCTACTCAGAAATGTTATTGCATCATAAATATCTGACCTGAATTTGATCCTATGCAATTGCTTGGGCAGCATTGAGTAATGTGACTTTGGCTTTTCCAACCAAGAATTGATCATCTGTTGAGCCTTGGTTGGATCATTCTCATAATATGTCCTGGCCATGTCCATGTTCAGAGCACACACAAAAGGTAAATCTGGCATGTCAAAGACTTGAGCAATAGAGATAGGACTGAAATTGGCCAAGACCCTCCCTTCAGTACTGACAACCCTTTGGGTGTCGAAGTCATATTGTCGGGCAGACTCCAGTATCAGCTCATAGCACTAGACTGCCGGAGGAAACCCTGACACATGCACCAATCCAGACTTCATCATCCCATGTCTCAAGACCGACAGATCCTTCTGAGCTGTCCTTTGCTTGAACTCCTTGTATCTCTAGGCTCCCACATTGGTGTCAGACACTTCAGACCACATGAAAGATATCTTGCTTTAAGGAAGCTGGCTCTTAGTATCTAACCTTAATCTCTCTGCCTCTGAGATGGAGGACCCCTCCGTGTCACCTTTGGACTTTCCTGCTACAGCCCTACTTGATTTGGCCTACACTTACAAGAAATCATCATAAGTATCAATTATAATTCATATTCCGACCAAAATATTAGCATAAAATCATATAAAGCAATTAAAATCCATCACAAATTTCCAATCTTTGAAAATCTGGAAAAATAAAGCAGTTCGGGAAAATCGTGTAAATTGGGAAAATCCAGTCGGGGTGGAATTTTAGAGAAATCCGACCCAGACAGATTCCTGTTGCCAAGACATCACCAGTCAAATAAATCGTTAGTACAGAAAAAAGGTCATAAGATTATCATGAAATTCGATCATTAGCAATAAGAAATAAGCATTTATCATTTACTCCATTAATCCTATCTTCGGAAAATTGAAAGAAATAAAACTAGATAGGAAAACCAAAAAAATCTAGATGGGACAGATTTTCACGGACAGCTTGAAGAACTCTTGAAATCGCTACACTCTGTGGAATTAGCCAAAACCGAGAAAATCTGGGTGTATAGAAATTTTGCGAACACCACAGGAACCCGACAAATGACAACACGCGAACCATCGACTAAATCATTATGTAAACTTCTCCACCTGGACTCTAATGACCCAAAAATTGACGCCAACCAACAAGATTCTGAATGCACTTGAATTTAGATTTCAAAAGACCTCAAAATGTCTAAACCTCATGGCGAAACAACGATGCCCTAATTTTGATGAAAAACCTCCCGCCATGAAAACCAGGGTAAGCTCAGGGTTTAAAATACCATCTATGAAGATCAGTCTAGAGCACCCTGAGTCCTCACAAGGTAGGGATTAGTTTAACACAAGTGCAAGATATAAAAATTATGACAATTTAACCATTTTCAACAATTTTGAGTAAAACGCCCAAAACCCTAATCTCGTCGAATATAATGAATTGCGCATTTGGAACAAAATCCTTCCCCGAACGCCCATCAACACTAACCTATTCAACATGTATTGGGAAAACAAGGTAGGGCATATCACGGGTGATGGAGATTTGCGAAAAATGGGTCAAACCCTAAGTTGATAAAACAAAATCATGACCAAAGATAAGCCAACCCGAAATGATCATCATTCAACACAGAAAAACTCGATCATCACACAAACAAATAAGAGGGGCCATCGACAACTTACCATTGATTAATCCAGATGAAACTTGAAATCGATGAAGCAACTGGAAAATGAAAATTCCCCAGCAACGAAGGTTTAGATACTAGCACCCAAACAATCCACACGCAAGCGACTCAAGATCAATTCTCAAAGCTCGAATGGAGAAAGCACTCAGATGCCAAGGTAGCAAACAAGTGAATGATGAAGTTAAAATGATGCCTAAAAGACTTTAAATCCATCCCCATACGCATCTGAGCAAAGGTACTAAAATAATTAATGAGCGACAAGACGTGTCTGAAAAATCTAGGAACCCGAGCCCAGGACAGAATTTCAGAAAATCCCAAGATACGAAAAAATCCAGATGAACAATTTCGCGGAAACAGCAGAAACTGGGGTTTTAACAAAGTTCAGGATTTTAGCGCTGTCCGGGAAAATCTGCAAGAATCGAAAAATCCTGGAGTTAAGCAGAAATCCAGATTCAAAAAATTCAGCGATGACCAGACAATGAACCAGAGCCCGGGAAAATCTGCCGGAGCTGGAAAATCCCAGATTTAGGTGAAAACCCAAATTTTTCCTAAAACTCAATTTAAACCAATTCAAGCCTAAGGACAAGATCAAAGCTAACAGGACCAATATGTCAAGACCTCAAAAAGACAAGTCCAATAAAACCAAAGGTCAAAAGACATCCCGAAAAGAGGGTCCCTACTCCAAGTGGGGCATGTGTGCAAAAACTGCACAACAAATGGTGACTCTACTGGGGAAATGCTCCTAAGCATTTCGATGACAAACTGGAATCAAGAACCCAAAACTTATGGTTTCAACTCACATATCCTACCACCACCTCCATGTTAAAACAAAGAAGCTCCCAGTCATTCAAAGTTTCCTATACGAGGGTCAAAGTGTGTGCACATGCATTCATTACCCACCCTTGATTGCACCAGGAACCAAACTTGGCATTAACAAGCTACGTAAATATTCATACTTTAAAAGTAACCTAGATAGAGCCTCGCTGCCAGATAGGTGTCCATAGCCCTGATGAGGTTATCACTATGATCCTTCTGAACATAGCTCTACTGCCAGCCAGGCGTCCATAGCCCCAGTAGAGATATTCAGATCCCCCTGATAAGTTGAATTCAAACCTTTTAATTTAAATATTTTCTCTTTTTTCTCTCTCTTTTTTTTCTTTTGATATTTCTTTTCTTGTCACTCATTTCATTCAACCTATGAATAGTGAAGTCCACACTCAGGGATGAGGACCACAGTGGCACTAGAGCATAAAAGGATTTTTCACCTATTTAGACCTTATAAGGACCTTCTGCAACTTCAGGTATATTTAATAATTAAAAGTATGAGACCCCAATATATTCCTATTTAAACTGACTAGAAAACCCTTTGCCTCAGCATAAGGATAAGTGACATTGGGTAGAGAGTTCATACCATGGTGTCCTAGAAGGATGATTAGAGTTTGTAAGGGAAATACTCAAAACATCATACCCACCTTGTCACCATTGCCATACAAATGCACCCAAAGATCCCAAAAGAGAAGGAACTAAGAGAAAGAGCAACGCAAACCCAAAACAAACAAACCAAAGCAAACCCACTCTAACCAAAGAAAAACAAACAAAGAAAAAGGGAAACCTACTCTAACCAAACAAAACAAGCAAAGCAACCTAAACTAACTATATACAGAGCAGAGAGCTGCAAACAGCTTAGGACTAGAAATAATATTTCAAATACTGCCCATTGACAGGCAGTGGGATATCTTCTCCCGTGAGAGTCTTCAGACGGAAGACATTATCTCCAAGTATTTCAGCAATCTGATATGGGCCAAGCCAGAGCTTATCAAACTTCCCATGGTTCCCTTTTTTATCATGAGGCTTATCCCAGTATAGGACAAGGTCAGAAATCTTGAAAGCTTTAACTTTGGCCCTCCTGTCAAACCACCTCTTAACTATCCCCTAATGTTTGGAAAAATTCTCAAGGGCATTGTCTCGTTTTTCCTCGAGGTGCAGTAGTTCTGTCAATCTAGCCTCCCTTCTATCCCTTTCATCATAAAACTCACTTATAAATTGTAAGGTTGGGATCTTGAGTTGAATAGGGAATATTGGCTCCAGACCATACACTAAGTGATAAGGAGATGTTCCAATGGATTACTTAAGTCTTGTACGATCTACCCAAAGAGCAAACCGAAGATAGGTGTGCCAGTCTTTTGGGTTCCTTTCTAACATCTTACAGATGACAGTCAATAAGTTCTTATTAGAGGACTCTGCTAAGCCATTACCCTGTGGATAATAATTAGATGCAAACTTCACAATAATGCCATGATCAAAAGCCCAATTTGAAAATTTTAAAGATGTGAAAGCAGGGCCATTATCACAGACAACAGTAATGGGGCATCCAAATCGATTAAGAATAGTAGATTCCAAAAAATCAATCACTACATCTGATGTACGTTGCTTGCAAGCAAAAGCTTCAGTCCACCTTGTAAAATAATCAGTAATAGTGAGAATGTACCTATGTCCTACAGAAGATGGTGGGTTGATGGGGCCTATAAAATCCATACCCCACTGAGCAAAAGTTCTTACCTCAGTGACCGATTGGAGTGGAAGTGCTGCATATCTTTCTCTCACTGCTGCCGTCTGGTAGGTGTGACAAGTCCGTACATGATGGTGAACATCTTTGAACAGTGTGGGCTAGTAATATCCTACCCTTAGGATTTGATTTGTTGTGGAAATTGCAGAGCCATGACAAGTACCATATTTCTCATGAAATTCGTTCATTACTCTTTCAGCTTCCTATTTCCCGAGACACCTTAAATAAATGCCTTCATGATTTTTCTTGTACAGAACAGCTCCTTTTAGCATGAAACCATCACTCTTTAACCATAGATCTCGTCTCTGAACTGCATTAAGATGACCTGGAGGTCACTGATTCAGCAAATAATAAACTATGTTGTCATACCAACCATCTGGGGAAACCTCTTCGATATTATAATTCTGAACAGTCAATTCAGGACCTATTTCAGCCATAGTCTGAGTGAGTCCTTGCCCTCTTACTAGCTTCATGGGCTGGATCTCAATGTCATACTCTTGTAGCATGGTCACCCATTTAACTCTGCGTTCACCTAATTCATTTTGCATCAGAAGCAACTTAACTGCAGAGTCTGGAACAATTGCATACACCTTATTTCTGAGGATGTAATGCTTGAATTTCTTTACTGCTATGACCAGGGCATACGCCTGCTTTTCCACACTTGGGTATTTTAACTCAACATCTTTTAACGGTGCACTCATAAAAGCAATAGGATGCTCATTTCCTTCATCAAACATTTGAGTTAGCATTCCAACAGATGAATGGTCTGAAGCAAATGAATAGATGTAAAAGGGTTTATTGTAATTAGGACTTACCAATACTGGAGCATCAACAATGGCCCTTTTTATATCTACAAATGCCTCCTTCGCTTCTGTAGTCCATTCGACCTTGGAATCTTGTTTCAACATTGCATTTAATAGTTTAACAATCTCAGCAAATCCAGTAATGAATTTTTTGACGAATTTGATCTTACCAAAGAAGGACTTCATCTCCTTTTTGCTAGCAGGTGGTTGAATCTTCAGTATGGCCTCCACTCTCTCTGGATCTATAGCAATTCCCTTTTTTGATATCATATGTCCTAATGGCTTTCCCTTTGTTACTTTGAAAATACACTTTTTGGGATTCAGGGATATGCCAAATTCTCTGCACTTTTGAAATACTTTGCGCAAATCTGAGATGTAATCCCATCTGTTCTTTAAAAAAATAGTCAGGTCATCCATATAAATGATGATGCATTTACCTATGATATCCTTAAAGGCAATATCCATAGCCCTTTGAAATGTAGCCCTTGCATTAATGAGCCCAAACGGCATCCTCTTGTAGGCAAAGGTACCCCATTTAATTGTGAAAGTAGTCTTGTGCCTGTCCTCATACTGAACCATTACTTGATTGTATCCTGAATAACCATCCAAAAAGGACATCATCTAAGATCCATTAACCACTTGAAGCACTTCATCCAACGAAGGAACTGGATAGTTATCTTTTTCTGATGATCTATTTAAATTCTTGAAATCAACACATAGCCTAATTTCTCCATTCTTTTTCCTTACTGGAACCAAGTTTGCTACCCATGTTGAATGCCTGACAGGAAATATGATTCTTGCAGACAGTAGTTTTTGGACTTCTTTCTGTATGAGTGGTTCCAACAATGTGTTGATAGGTCTCTGTCTCTGTCTAAAAGGCTTAGCACCTAGCTTAAGAGGTATAGTATGAGTTATGATTGATGTATCATAAGTCTTCAAATCCTCATAACCCCAGGCTACTATATCTGGAAAGCTATGTAAGGCTTCGATTATCCATTTTCTTTCTTCTGGAGTGCACACCTTGCCGATGAAAATGTTCTTAACATTGTCCTCGGTTCCTAAATTGTGAGTGTCACACTGTCCACTGGTTGATTCTTTCTTCGACTCTTGTTCCTGATCTCTGATCTTATCCATATCAAAAATTTGCTCCAACTGTACCATTCCCCTTGGAATAGTATTAGACTTCAGATTCATCACACCTTCTAAATCTAGTTCTACTTCCTGGGGTTTTGTTTCATCAATGATTTGGGAAGCAAAGACGTCTGTATTTGTGATAGAGTCAAGAATATGCTTGTCATCCTCAAACCCCTGAAAGTTAGTAACATTGTTTGGGACTGATGGCACAGGAGTCAATTCTACAGTGAATTTTTTCAATCCTGACAATGATAAAGGCTGCAGGGTGCTCGCTGCTTGAGCCAAAGAATCAGTAGTTTGATTCTTCTGCCATGGTATCACTTGGATATTGAAAGCATCAAATCCCTCAATGAGGTCTGACACTCTATGCCTATAATTAGTCATTCTCCTATCATGGCATGAATATTGTTTCCTTACTTGTTTAATTACTAACTCTGAATCACCGAAAACTTGTAAAATTTTAACCTTTTTCTTGAGTGCCATGAGAAGTTCATGAATTAATGCTTCATACTCTGCTACATTATTGGTGCAATGAAATTGAATTCTATGGGCTGCAAAGAAATTTTTACCTTTTGGACTGATCAATTCGAACCCTGCTCCAGCTCCATGTTTGGATTTGGAACCATCAAATTTGAGAGTCCAACATTCAACAGTGGTAGCCTTCTTTATCATATCTTTCGGCTTATCCATGTTAGAAGATTCCTTAGTCACTATAGGTTTCTCTTCTTGATATTTTTCTTGAGGGTTATGCACCCTTGTCTCCACAGCTTGGGTTGGATTTAGGCATTTCCGTACTTGCTCTACTGCTGTATGGCATAAACAACACTCAAACTCTGAATGGGAAGCATTATGAACTCTACACCAGTTTGGTAAGAGTAATTCTTTAAAGCTTGTCCTTCTGCCTAGGTGAGCTTGATTTTCAACACACTGCTTGATGAATTCTTGGAAACTGTCTAATAAGCTGATTTGATTATCTTCGAATTCTTCCTCTTCCTCAACTGATTCTGTCAAACAGCAACCTGGCTGAATCCTATCTCAGCATCAATAGGTGTCGTATGTAGCATCAATACCTCCTCTGAGTCTGACTCTTCATACTGAGTTGATAACATGTAATTTCCCATTCCTACTTCTGTCAAAGTATTTTGGTACTCCGTTATCATGTACTTCATTCTTGGTTCTCTTTCAATTCTAATCTGATTTGGCACTCCTTTCCAGGGGAGCCACATATGAGAGTGGTTAGTAGACACATATCCATTCAAAGCCTTAGTAAAATCTCTTCCTAGAATCAAACCATATGCATCAGGAATATCAGCTACCTGAATATTGATAACCTATTGAACTCTTGGTTCAGAGGCTATCTACATATGAATCATATTTAATTCTCCCACCACATTTACTTCAGTTCTATCCAACTGAGTTACTTTCTTCTGAGAATCGGCTGGTGTGATCCCTAGAGCTCTACATACTCCAAATGGCATCACATTAGTGGAAGCACTAGAATCTAATAGACAATTGTGTAGATTCTTACCGAATATGCACACAAAAATCAGAAATGGTGGAGTTTTTGTCTTCCCTTGGAACAAAGTGGGCTAAGTATCTACCTGGGCCACTTGAATCTTGTCCTTTTCTTTTCCTTTGTCTCCAGTGGGCAAGTTAGTCCGACTATGGGCCTAGTTTTGTGTCTTCACAGGCTGAGAACTGGAAGTCTTGCTGTTATTCTCACCAGAAGGCTTATCCAAAGACATTGAATGTGCATCATAGGTACCCAAAACAACCTTCCTAATTACAGGGAACCTTAATAACTCAAAAGCTGAAAGATTTACTTTTAATTTCTTGAACTCCTTAGCAACATATGAAGCCATTTGCTCCTCACTCATATCAGTGGAGACCTCCTTAGAAGGTTCCTCTACCTTATCCTTGCTTGCTTGAACAACCTTTTCCTTTTGTGGGTCAGTTTGAGCTTGTCTTTCCTTCGAAAGATACTGCTTGGAAACATGTGGATAGGATGGATTATTGATAGCATTAGGATCTAGAGGGGCACTGAAGTTGTTAGGAGGAATGGAAGTGGTGAAAGGTCCCCCAGCCTGTGGATGCGTATGGGGCATATCTCTCAAACCTTGCCTCTGGAACATTTGTACTTATTCAACATAATTTTATTCATGATCAAGGGGGCCATTATCATTCATTGCTTCCGCATTGAATAATCGAGCAACCTCGTCCCCATTGCATATTTGGTCTACCCTTTCTTCTTGAGAATTAGGTTCTTCTTTTGGAACGTTTTCCTTGCTTGTTTGGAAAGGGGCATGATTTAACACCAGCACAGGAGAATCATATGGTGTGGAGGGAACAATCTCCTATCAATTTGCATTATTTTCTACCTCATATTGGAAAATAGAGGTGGCAATCTAGAATTTTGGACATTCTAACTCAAAATGCTAACTTGTCTTGTGGAGCCTGCACCATCCTGATAGGGCTGCTTCAGCCAGATATACACTACTAGGAGGCTTGTCTTGATTGACTGGCTGATTTGCAGATTGGTTGACATTTTGATTAGATGGTTGATCCAATGGGGTGGGGACTCCTCCATTATTAGGGCCTGTATTCCAAGTTCTGCTCTGTCCTTGTGATGGCCTCTTATCAAATCCAGATCCACTACCTTGGCCTCTATCAAAATTCTGTCTCCTGTCACTATTGAATCCTCTGTCATTATTGTAACCCCTGTCTTGATTATATCCTCTTTCATTGTGGAATCCTCTTTCATTATGCTACCCCCTATCAAAACTCTGCCCTTGTGGGAACTCTCTATTCTGATTGGTTTGCATACTCTTCTGGGCAGCTTGTAGTTGGCTGTTATGATTTCTTAGGTAAGTCACTTCCAGATTCAGCTTCTTTATCTACTCATCCATTTCATCAATCCTCTCCCTATTTGGATCTTGATAAGGAAGCTAAGTTGGATTACTCTGAGGAGGAGCAGGCATTGTAGCAGATCCCATAGATTGGTGCAACACCTCAAAATTCTGCAAATAAGTAGGGAAACTATTCGACGGTGGCTGATACATAAGCTGGTTAACTTGCTGTTGAGGAAAATTCATCATAGGAGAGACTTGGCTCATGGGAAGACTAGGATGCGGCACCAAGGGTAATTGAGGTACTGGGTTCATGATTGAAGTATGATTGGTAAGTGCCTAATTTACTACCTGAACCTGATTGGGATGTGCAACTGGTCCTAAAGAAGGCAATGGTCTAGTCAAGTGTTGTCTCAAGTCTCTACTAAGCTTAATAGCCTCTATATAGGCATCAGTCAGGGTAGCTGGAGGATTGGGTCTCCATTTCAGAAAGGTTGCTGTGAGGCTATCTAGAGCTTCCTAATAGACTCCCAGGGCTATATTATCATCTAAAACATATGGGTCTTGCAATCTAGTGTATGCACGGTGGAACCTATTATTGAAATTGGATATTGGTTCATTAACCTCTCTCTTAACTTTGGTGAATTGCAGATATAATTCATTGGCACTGATAGGTATTCGAAACTTTTGTAAAAAGGCAGTCTCAAGATTGTTCCAATTAAGAATTGAACCAGCAGGGAGATGATTGTACCAGTAAAAGGCCTCTTCTCCTAGTGAATAAGGAAACAACCTACAGGCAACATCCTCATGAACAATCCCTCTGTCTTTGAGACAGGTTTGGAAAATCCTTATGTGTTCTTCTGCGGTCCTGTTTGGGTCATTAACATAGAATTTTGAATAGAAATGCTCAGAGTTTTTGGGCATAGCATTGTAGGCATGGAAGAACAAGGGAGATGTGTTATTAGCAAGGAAAGCCATTGGTAAGAGTGGGGGTGGTGGTTGTGGTTGGTTAATGATAGGCTGGGGCTATTGAATGGGAACTGCCTCAGGGATGGGTATAGCCTCAACTTCAGGATGTGAAGATGTGGATGATGTTGGTGAAAGGATGGGTGATGATGATTCTCCCCTTTCTCGAGTCCTTCTTGACCTAGTAGGGAACTGTAATTCCTGTAAATCTTCCTCTCCTATAGTAGATCTGGTACTTCTCCTATATCTTTCAAGAGAGATGGCGTTCAAGAAACGATCTAGTGTGCTCATTCAAGCCCTCCTTCTAGCGCCAATCTGTTGATGGTGTTTTCTGCACAACAACAACTCAGACATAATGCAATATTCTATCTCTCTTGAAAGGTTATTTTCAACAATAAATCACTAAAAATCACCCCAAGGTCTCTCGAGTGTCAGGTCATGAAAATACATAAACAACTCAGATAATATGTAAAAATTATGGTAATCACAAAGGGACCTTACTACAAGCAAACTATATCTTTCAATTTATCATATTTTGCAATATGACGATCTTTAATCCTAAATCTAACCAGATGATAAAAAAATAGAAAAAGATAAGGGTGCAAGGATATGATAAGATCTAAACTATTCCTAGAATGAACAATGCAAATGACAGATATCTAGAATGGACCAATCTCAAATAACCAAATCCTACTTAACCCATAATGCAATATCACAAGAACGGTGCAATATTTTAAGGTATATAGATTTTCAAATCATAGATATTCATCCACAATCAAAATTAAGCACATATAAATGTATGGTCCAGGTTGACTTCACCAGCCTAATACAATCAAATAGTTACTGGGAGTATAGACCAGAGATTGCTACAAACATTCCAAATATAAAATCATAAACATCATTCACCAACCTAAAACTAATTCTTAACATTAAACCCTAAATCTTCAAGCAATTTGAAAGATATAACAACAAGAACCATGCGAGATAAACCAACACAAGATATTTCACCAAGAAAACCACAATGTCTTCAATTGTATTAAATCATCAAAATACTGCAACAATTCCGCTGTTTTGATTACAATACTTACTTCAAGAAGTTCAAAAAATGCTCTAACTTGACTCTATTATCTCTTTTCTAATTTTAATGTCTCATCTCTAATTGTCTAACACCTTTACAATGAGGCAGGAATGCCTTTTATAGCAAATTCTCAAGACATGTCGGCCTAGCCAAACATTTACAAAATAAGAACAACCGCCCAAAACAAGCCGGCCTTAGGAATTCAAAATAAGGCACACATTAAATGCCATATATCATCAAGGTCGGCCTAGACATAGTCCCCAATGTAGTTCGGTTCAATACATGCCCTATAATAATAGGGAAGTACAAATTTCAAGAAAAGCATTAGCTACCGCTTCCCGTATCCTTACCCTGGGCCAATGATCCTTGAACCCTCAAAAATGCCCTATCCAATTCAGTGACAAGTGGCAAAGGAAAGATCCTAAGCCAACATTCTATGGAGTCAATCTCCTCCTTTGACTGTTTAACAGTCTTATCCCAATCATCCTTGTTGGCTTGATACTTATCCATGACCACCAAATAGGTTGCTGCATCATCTAGCTGGTGGCTTGTTATAACATTCTCAGAATCTGGGGCATAAACTTCATGCCACCACTCTCTTAGTTGTTCCAAACTCAAGTATTTAGGAGTAATCTTCCTCCTGCCGGTCATGATCTCAAAGAATGCTATGCATCCATCATAGACTCCAGTTAAATCACCCTCCATTGACTTCTTTTGTTTCTGGATCTTCCTCATGGCCTTTTGCTAAATTTGCAAAGCCTCAAACCATTCCTAGGGTTCATTTAATCGAGAGGAAGGAATAATCCCATCTGAAGCCAATTGATCTTTACCATGCTCCATGATGACTTTGGATTTCTGTAGTAGAAGATCAATGTCCTCCTTGTCCTGGGATAGCACATATTCTAGCAATTCCTTAGCTCTGACCGCATCCTTCCCAACTGAAAGGATCTCCTTGATGGAATTATCTCCTTTTACCTGCACATCCTTCAACCAATCTATTGTAGTTTGAGTAGAGGCTTTCATTTTCTCAATATCAGAAATAGTTTCTTTGGGCAGGAAACCAGGAGTGGTAGAGGAAGATGGGTGGAGAGATTGTAGGGGTTTCATTACTTCCTCCAAGCATTTCATAAGTCTCTCATTTTCTTTTCTTAGCTCCTGCTTGGTCTGAATTTCCTTCCTCAATCTGCCAATGATCACAGCGCTAGACCCTTCATACTCCTCTATATCCTACTCCATAGATGCTAGTCCAAGGTTAAAAGTCTACACATTATAATCTTCACCAGTGACCTCTTCTCTAGTCTTGTCTGTAGCAGGGGTGGCAATGTGGATGACTCTGTTGTTTACTTCATCCCTCTCTATCTTTGAAACCACCTTAGCAACCTTCTTCTTCTTTCCCTTACCGATCTTGGATAGCATTTCATCCCAATCCAAGGGAGTGTCTTCAACTACCACTTGTTTCTTCCTTGTGATTTCCTTTTCAAGCCAATCCGGGATGGTAGGCTCTACCCGGATTTCCTCCGTTCTTGCTTCTTCCTGTTGTTCTATTGTTTTCTCCTCTTCCTTTTCTAGGAGTTGCTCACCTTGATCACCTTCTTCAAGCTCCACCTCTTGCACTGGCGATGAGGTTCTAACTAGGATGTTCTCCTTTTCAGGTGACTCGTGGCCTCTGGTGCTTGCCAGAGAATCCTCATATTGCACTAATGGGGAAGGGTGCCTCTCAACCTCTTCAACTCCAAGTTCTGCTGCAACACCAAAGAGTTCCCCTTCCTTGAATGGCTCCACCTCTCCACTAGTTTCATGCTCCTCAAGAATTTCTTGCTCAAGCACACTTGGTGGAGGAGAAGCAACCTTAGATGGCTCTACAGCTGGTATCCCTGGAGAAGGGTCCATCTTTTGCATTGGCTCCTTAGGGGATGGAGTCCTTGATCTTCTCATGTAGACTTTTGTCTTCTCTCCTGAACTCTCTACATCAACAATAGGAGGCTCATCCTTCGAGGTATCCTGACTCCTCTTCTTTGAAGCCCTGGTTGTTCTTGTCTTCTTCGGTGGTGGAGGAGAATCCTCTTCTTCTGCTTTTTCCAACTCTTCCTCATCAGAGGACCTACCTATCTTCAAAGCTCGACCTCTTTTCTTTCCTTTGGGATTCCTTTTTGGTTCTGACTCACTTTCCTTAGGGCCTCTAATCTTTATTTTGAAAGGTGAGCTCTTTTTGGTTTTCCCTTTGGAGTCATCATCCCCGGATTCTTCTGAAGTAGACATTGGGTTAAGGTTTCCCATCAAATTAGAGGTACAGGGTACCTTCTCACTCTCCAACTCCCAAACCTTATGCTTCAACCAAGAAGTGGTAAATTTCATAATGGGGGCCATTAGGTCTTCCAACTCTGTGACCTCATCTTCATTCCAGTTGATTTCCCCGATTGACCTATCCTTAACAGCTTCATAGGCATGATCTTGTACCAGGTTTCCATCATCCTCCAGTTGGTCAGGGATCAACTTGACATTATACTGTCTGATCACATCAACAGGGAGCCTAGAGTACCTCTTCTTTCTTGGTTCAAAATCATCCTTGATGTTGGCCCAATAGTCCTCTAGGTCATCCTTATGACGGTACTCTTTATTGGCCTTCTTCTGTGCCTCCCAGGTGATATCAAATTTTGTTCTTTTGGAATGGAAGGAGAAACCATGGGCTGCCAACTCATCACCTGCTACATGTGCCGATTGGATAGAAGGGCACACTTCCGATACACCAATTCCAAGAGGGAAATCCCCACCAAAACTTGTTTTATGCTTCTCCTTCTTGACAATTGCATCAAATTCACATATTTGTCTCACAATCTCCAATAACACAATGTGATCAGTAGGATACCGAGGTAACCTATATGGAGGGGTCGAGCATCCATCAATTCTAATGTAGGTGAAGGTGGGAAATTGAATGAACTAGGCCCCATATCTCTTTATCAAATCCTTTGCTCCTTCTGACAACCTGACATGTTTGGAATTTTGAAGCATCCGGGTGATATGCATAGTGAATGCATCATTAGCCCTTCTGTAATCCTGGTGTCCTAGCTACAATTCCGGATAGATCTCATAGACTATGTCCTATCCAAATATCCCTCGTGGATTGAAACCCCTGTATGGGTAGAACCTTGCCAACACATACATGACATAAGAGGACATGGTGAACCTCTTGGTCTCTAGGACGTCCCTCAGCTATTTGTCAATGATGGTGTTGATAAGTCCTGCCCAGTCGTAGTTGGTTCCTTGTTCAATTTTGGTGATCACATGGACCATCCAACTCTCCAATACTCTGGCACTCTTCAATCCTGCCACCCTTCTTAGAAATGTTATTGCATCATAAATATCTGACCTGAATTTGATCCTATGCAATTGCTTGGGCAGCTTTGAGTAATGTGACTTTGGCTTTTCCAACCAAGCATTGATCATCTGTTGAGCCTTGGTTGGTTCATTCTCATAATATGTCCTGGCCATGTCCATGTTCAGAGCACACACAGAAGGTAAATCTGGCATGTCAAAGGCTTGAGCAATAGAGACAAGACTGAAATTGGCCAAGACCCTCCCTTCAGTACTGACAACCCTTTGGGTGTCAAAGTCATATTGTCGGGCACACTCCAATATTAGCTCATAGCACTGGACTACTGGAGGAAACCCTGCCACATGCACCAATCTGAACTTCATCATCCCCTGTCTCAAGACCGACAGATCCTTCTGAGTTGTCCTCTACATGAACTCCTCGTATCTCCAGGCTCCCACATTGGTGTCAGACACTTCGGACCACACGGAAGATATCTTGCTTTCAAGAAGCTGACTCTTAGTATCTAACCTTAATCTCTCTACCTTTGAGATGGAGGACCCCTTCGTGTCACCTTTGAACTTTCCTGCTGCAGTCCTACTTGATTCGGCTTGCACTTACAATAAATCATCATAAGTATCAATTATCATTCATATTCCGACCAAAAGATTAGCATAAAATCATATAAAGCAATTAAAATCCATCACAAATTGCCAATCTTTGAAAATAAAAAAAAATAAAGCAGTCCGGGAAAACCATGTAAACTAAGAAAATCCAGTCGCGGCGGAATTTTAGAGAAATCCGACCCAGACGGATTCCTATTTCCAAGACATCACTAGTCAAATAAATCGTTAGTACGGACAAAAGGTCATAAGATTATCATGAAATTTGATCATTAGCAACAAGAAATAAGCATTTATCATTTACTCCATTAATCCTATCTTTAGAAAATCGAAAGAAATAAAACCAGACAGGAAAATCAGAAAAATCCGAATGGGATGGATTTTTGTGGATAGCTTGAAGAACTTCGAAAATTGCTACACTTCACGGAATTAGCCGAAACCAGGAAAATCCGGGTGTGTAGAAATTCTGTGAACACCACGGGAACCCGACAAATGACAACACGCGAACCAGCGACTGAATGATTATGCAAACTTCTCCACCTGGACTCTAATGACCCAAAAATTAACGCCAACCAACAAGATTCTGAATGCACTTGAATTTAGATTTCAAAAGACCTCAAAATGTCTAAACCTCATGGCGAAACAATGATGCCCTAATTTCGATTAAAAACCTCCTGCCATGAAATCCAGGGTAAGCTTAGGGTTTAAAATACCATCTATGAAGATCAGTCTAGAGCACCCTGAGTCCTCACAAGGCAGGGATCAGTTTAACACAAGTGAAAGATATAAAAATTATGACGATTTAACCATTTTCAACAGTTTTGAGTAAAACGCCCAAAACCCTAATCTCGCCGAATATAATGAATTGGGCATTTGGAACAAAATCCTTCCCCGAACGCCCATCAACACTAACCTATTCAACATGTATTGGGCAAACAAGGTAGGGCATATAGTGGGTGATGGAGATTTGTGAAAAATGGGTCAAACCCTAAGTTGATAAAACAAAATCGTGACCAAAGATAAGCTGACCCAAAATGATCATCATTCAACACAGAAAAACTTGATCATCACACAAACAAATAAGAGGGGCCATCGACAACTTACCATTGATTAATCCAGATGAAACTTGAACTCAATGAAGCAACTGGAAAATGAAAATGCCCCAGCAATGAAGGTTTAGATACCAGCACCCAAACAATCCACACGCAAGTGACTCAAGATCAATGCTCAAAGCTCGAATGGAGAAAGCACTCAGACGCCAAGGTAGCAAACAAGTGAATGATGAAGTTAAAATGATGCCTAAAAGACTTTAAATCCATCCCTATATGCGTCTAAGCAAATGTATTGCAAGCATTAATGAGCGACAAGACGTGTCTGAAAAATCTGAAAACCCGAGCCCAGGACGGAATTTCGGAAAATCCCAAGATACGCAAAAATCTGGATGAACACCAATTTCGCAGAAATAGCAAAAACCGGGGTTTTAACAAAGTTTGGGATTTTAGCGCAGTCTAGGAAAATCTGCCAGAACTGGAAAATCCTAGAGTTAGGCATAATTTTGGATTTGGAAAATTTAGCGATGACCAGACAATGAACCAGAGCCCGGGAAAATCCGCCGGAGCTAGAAAATCCTGGATTCAGGTGAAAACCTAGATTTTGCCTAAAACTCAATTTAAACCAATTCAAGCCTCAAGGCAAGATCAAAGCCAATAGGACCAACATGTCAAGACCTCAAAAAGACAAGTCCAATAAAACCAAAGGTCAAAAGACATCCCGAAAAGAGGGTCCCTACTCCAAGTGGGGTGTGTGTGCAAAAACTGCACAACACATATTATCTACCCTACAAGGAGAGCTTTTAATATGTTCATCCAACTTTAAGGTTTGGGAAGTAGCTTCATCACAAGTGGAGGATGTATCAAGAGAAGAACCACTATTGTTTTCAAAGAGATCCTCCCATAGGATAGGGATGTCAGGGAAGGGAAGATCAAGGGTTTCATGATTCTGAATAAGAGTATCTTCTAACACCAACCTATCCTCTTTACATCGAGGAGGGATATTAGGAGATAGACAAGATTGATTGTCATGACTATGAATATTTGGTAAGATGATGTTGAGGAATGTGTTTATGATGTTATGTTCTTCTTGTGTAAAGTCATCCAAAGGGGAATAAGGAGATGGACAATCAATAATTTCAAGGCTTGTAACTTCTTGCATCTCAATACCTTCATCATGAGTAGGAAAGGTATTATGAGAAGAACAAGTATGTGTGTTATTATTGTCTACATTTCCATTCTCACCAATAGGCAATGTAAAATTAAGGATTGCATTAATGGATTGGTTATGTTGCTTGTTGTGGTAGTCAAAAGAAAAATCAAAAGAGGGGATATTATGCTTGTAAAATCTATATTTGAGAAAATAAAGAGCACATATTTTGAAAGAAAACATATTGAAATGAAAGAAAGGTAATATGCAATGCAATTTTTAGTTTTTAGGAATGGTTGATACAATGCTATTAATCTAAAAAATTAAATGTGGTGAGTACAAAAAGTGGAATGAAACAATGAATTAAATGAGCTAATTGAAGAAAAAATTAACAAAATGCACGCTACAAAAATGCAACTGACTGATATATACAGGTTAAGGCACCAAACAGAAGCTGAAAAATAATTTTTTGAGTTGTGGAAAATGTTGTTTCAGGAGTAAGAAGGGACTGATTCTCCTAGGGTGGTGAATGACTCCCAGTATGGACCCTTTTCAACATTTTCAAAAATTTATAACTGATTTTAATATGTTTTGAGTGCCAAAGTGCAGGTCTAAATGAAAAATGCAGAATTATAGAAGTTTTCAATGAATAGAGATGTAATAATGCAACCTTTTATGCACTTTTACGCATGCAAAAATGAAACCCTAGAAGGCAAGCTATCTAGTGCAATATACAATGTAAGCTAGTCTAGGATGAACTAATGGATTCCAAAATCATCAAAGAAGGAATTCAAATGTTAGGTTCACCAAAATGAAATGAAGGATTTTAGCACTCAAATCCTTCTTTGCACCTCGTAGGATTTTTCACCTAGAAGGATAGAGAAAATGGGCCAAAATGCACTTATGTTTCACTCAAGATTAATGTAAGAAATGAATGTGAAGTGTGTGTATGGATGTGTTTGAATCTTTACAAATGAATACAAACTAGTTAATGCAATGGTGTTGGAAAACACAATGTTGATTACAAGAATGAATTAGAAACTTAAGCAAATGGAAATAGAGATGAATGAGATTGAACATAGTGCACCTAGAGGTAGATTGATATCACTCGAAGGTTCTGGAATGTCTCAAAAACTTTTTTTAATGGCCACTAGGACTCATTCGACATCCTTGGCAAATTGATCCTATTTCTAGTAAAATCTTACAGAAACCTATTTCTGACTAGCAGGAGTTGAATTCTAAGAAAATCTATTTTTAGGCCTATAGGTGGGACTCATTCATCATGGGTGGTGAATCAGTCCACCTATAGGAATCTATAAAATTAGGAGTTGATTCTGTCAAGTTAGATATGCACTTCTGTCTCCTATAGGTGTTTTTTTCTAAAATTATTGGATTCAAGTCTGAAAATGACTTTTTATTGATTCTTTGACTTGAATGATGAAGAAAAAGATCTTTAATAACCTTGCAACTTGATTTCCAATGATATCCAAGCTTCCAAGAAACCTAGATCTGCATACACATAAGACAAGAGAGAGAAAAGTTTAATGTTAGGGCATTGGGGTTTACCTTGGTCAAACCTCGTTTAGGTAATTAAACCAAAATGATGAAAAAAATGATGAAACATGAAAAATGGAATTGATTACCTTGTCACAGTTATTTGATCTTGAAAGTCTGCAACATATGTGGAATCCTCCCTTGAATGTCTTAGGAAGCTTAATGGATGACTTGCAAAGTGAAAGCCCTAGTTTGCTTGAGAAGATAAATGGAATGAGAGATGGAAGATGTGAAAGATAAGATGATGATAGATGGATTGTGAGAATGAGGTAAAAATAACTTATTTATACAATTCTTGTGGCTTAGTATCCATTCATACCTAATCATAGGCCGACATCAAGTGATTTTGAATAAAATCCCAAAAGGAAATTTGAAATATTTTGAATTTGGGACCAAGGGGTACTCATTTTCCACCCATGGCGAATGGGTCCCACCTAGGACCTGAAAACAATTGTAGGGAGAAATGTTTTGTTTAATGTTATTTGTCGGGATAATATGCAAAAATACAGTTAATTAAGTCATATGAGGGCATAAAGAGACAAAATAAAGCATGAGAAGGGTGTAAATAGTGAAGACGGGCCTAGAAAAGTGTGAAAGCTTGTTACAAGACTTTACAACACTTCAAAATAGGACTTGTTGATGAGTGAAAAGGTGGTTTTTTAGGTGAAATGAATTAAATAGTGTCTAGAAGAATGTAGAAATGTCTTACATCACTTCACAACACCTTCACAAGACGCTAAAAGAATTTTATTTAGTTTACAAAGGTCCAAGACTTAGTGTGGATGCATAAAATGCCTCACAACACCTAAATTAGAGACTCATTAAGTCCAATTAATCTCATGTATAGCAAAGCATCCTTTTTTCTATAGAATAATATGCTTGGTCTTTGAATGCAACACTAGATGCTTAGAAATGTTAATTGCAGTTGAGTTATCATAGAATATAGCAATAGGTTCATCATAAACAACTCTGATATCTTTCAACATATGCTTCATCCACAATACTTAAGTATAATTATTAGCAGCAACAATGTGTTCTGCCTCTACAGTAGATAAAGAAATGGAATTTTGCTTTTTTCCTAACCATGAAATCAACTTCTTACCTAAGAAAAATGCACCACCACTAGTACTCTATGTCATTCACATCACCTACCCAATCAACATCAGTAAAATCACTTAAATTAAGATCATCATCTTTAGGATACCACAACCCAAAATCAATTGTCTCCTTCAAGTATCTAAAAATCCTCCTCATAGCAATCACATGCGATTCCTTAGGATCAGCTTGAAATCTTGCAAAAATGCATGCAAAATTCATGATATTAGGTCTAGTTTGAGTCAAATAGAGTAATCCGTCAATCATCGATCAATATCTAGTCTAATTTTCTTTTAAAGAATCATCATCTTGAGTCAACTTGCATCCGGTCACCATAGGTGTACCAACTAGCTTTGAATCTTCCATACCAAACTTTAGAAATTCTTTCACATACTTGGACTGAGATATAAATATACCTTTATCTAGCCGAGTAATTTGCAATCCCAAAAAGAATTTCATCTCACCAATCATAGACATCTCAAAATCATTCCACATCTCACCAGATAAATTCATGCACAAACTATCATCTCCTCCAAAGATGATATCATCAACAAAGACTTCAACAATCAAATGTTTATTATCATCAATCTTGAAATACAGATTACTATTAGTAGTACCTTTATTAAATCTAAAATTCAAAAAATACTTGTCCAATCTAGAAAACCATGCTCTTGGGGCTTGGTTAAGTCCATACAATGCTTTCTTCAACTAACAAACCATATCTCCCAAATCAGTCAATTGAAATCCATCAAGTTGCTCAACATACACTTCTTCCAATTCGCCATTTAGAAATGCTGACTTGACATCCATCTGATAAACCTTGTAGTTTTTATAAGCAGCATAAGCAAGAAATAGTCTCACAGCTTCAATCCTAGCAACAGGGGAAAATTTTCTTCAAATTCAATTCCTTCCATCTAAGAATATCCTTTGCACACGAGTCTTGCTTTGTTTCTAACAACTTCACCTTGCTCATTTAGTTTGTTTCTAAAGACCCATTTAGTTCCAATTACATTTTTGTCCTTAGATCTAGGAACAAGAATCCATGTATTATTCTTCTCATTTTTTTGTAGTTCTTTCATTTCTTCCACCCAATGTTCATCTTTGCATGCTTCATTGGCACTATTCAGCCCAGTCTTTGAAATCAAATAGTATTCTTCTACAATTTTTCTCCTAGTTTGAACACCTTTATTCTTATCACCTATAATATGATCTTCTAAATGATTGTCTTACATACCTTGGAGTCTTAGGATGTTCTTGAACTTCTAGCTCTTGTGATCTCTCTTTTGCACTTTCAATAGTTCCTTCCTATTGATTTTCTTGATTCACCAGAATGATATAAACTTGATTTTGAGTTTGGATTTTCTTTCTTGTGACAGGACTATTATTCTAATCATTTGAATCATATTCGTAGGTTCTGAATGGTCTAGCTATGTCTTCATCAATCTTGACATTATCACTTTCAACTAATTTCCTCAATCTCTTGTTGTAGAACTGGTAGGCCTTACTCTTAGTAGAATAACCAAGAAAGATTCCTTCATCACTTCTAGCACTAAACTGTCCTATATCTTCATCTCTTTTGATATAGCATTTACTCCCAAATATTTTGAAATATCTAATAGTAGGCTTATGACTAGATCATAGCTCAAAAGGGGTCTTACCAATATCACCTTTGATTTGTACCTGGTTGAGGGTGTAAATAGTAGTCCTCATAGATTCTCTCCAATAGATATGCAGAACATTTCCTTCTAGCATCATAGTCCAAGCAACATCTTGAATTGTCTTGTTATTCCTTTCCACAACTCCATTTTGCTAAGGGGTCCACAGGGAAAATAATTATCTCTTTATCCCATGCTCTTCACAAAAAGAATTAAACTCATGGGAAGTGAATTCACCACCTCTATCTAATCTCAAACATTTAATCTTTAGACTTGTCTATGTCTCAACCATAGCCTTAAAAATCTTGAATTTCTCTAGAGCTTCAAATTTTTCCCTTAAGAAAGTAACCCACATCAGGGTATGTGCAGGATCATCATGGAAAAAAAGGCCCTTAAGTGGAAAAAAAATTAGAAATATCGAGTTAGGCAACTTGACGTAAAAATTTGAATAAGTTATCTATATTATTTCAAAAATATGTAAGAATAGAATTTTAGAAAATTGAATGTAGTTTCTAAACTACTAGGTTTATTTTAAAAACAAAAAATCTATTTGGTGAAAATTTGAAATTTCAATGCATGTACTTAAATTTTAGGGAAAAATAAGTAGGCATTTGTCTAACCCCTAACCACAATAAAATGATAAAAAAAATTATAAGATTTTAGACATAAGTAGAGGACTCATGTCCATGTGATGCATATTTTTGTAATTTTTTTCCAAGTAAATAATTAATTATGTATTTTTTATTACAACTAAAAAATATTAAAACTCATATGTTTGACCACCTTAACTCGGTCAAAACTTCATGAAATTTAATTTTTCTTTTTTAATCCTATAGTATGCAAAAATAGAATGTGATGCATGTTTTGGATTCAAAAATGTGATACCGTTTGAAAGCTATAGATGTTTTTCAATCAACCTATCAATAAGGACTTTAGTTGTAATTCAAATAGAAAATGAATAATAATTATTTATTAAATTCAAAGTAAAGCATAATTTACATTGGTGGAAAGCTGAGAATCTCCTTTAAAAACCCTTTTCATTTCATCAATTTTGGGTAAAAAAAAAGTCATCAGCCACATACCCTACAAATACCCATCATATTGCCACTTTTTGGCCCATCATGATCCTGCACATACCCATCAATCTAGAGTAATCATCAATAAGTAACATGAAGTACCTGTCTCCTTGTAAACTTCTAACTCTAGAAGGACCACACAAATCAATATGAACAAGCTCCAACACTTTATTTGAACAATGTTGTTTGCTCCAAAATGAAATTCTAGTTTGCTTCCCTAACTAACATTCATTGCATATAGTATTAGTAGGCTTTACCAACTTAGGAAGATCTCTCACTGCCTAAGTAGAGCTTATCTTGATAATATTGTCAAATTTTACATGACACCTTCCCCTATGCCACAACCAACTTTCATCAACTTGAGAAATCAGACAACTTTTACTAGTAGCATTCAGGTGAAAGATGTTACCTTTTGTTTTTGTACTTGAAGCAATCACATTTTTGGAACTCCCCAATATTCTACACTTTCCATTCTTGAATTGAAGATTGTATCCCTTTTCAACCATCTATCCAACACTTAAGAGATTGTGCTTCAAACCTTCCACATATGGAACATCATCAATATTATTCTTACAATTAAGAGAAATGGATCCCCTGCCATGGATTACAGTAACTTTGTCATCACCAAATATTACAACACCACCATCATACTTTTCTAAGCTCACAAATTTTCTTTTATCACCTATCATGTGATGAGAGCATGCACTGTCAACACCCATTCATCTTTTTCTTCAATTCTGGCCACTAGAGCTTTCTCCACATTTAAGCAACTAACAGATTTAGTAGGTAAAAGATCATTTTCCTTGATAGCAATAAATGCCCATTCATCTTCACTTACATTCAATTTATCAAATTCATCATCTGCCAAACCTTTATCAGTAGCATAATAACACTTTCTTTGGAATCTAGGCTTATTAGGTCTTGGCTTAGGAACTCTTTCCAAACATCTTGATGTAAAACAACCTATCTTATTGTAAGAAAAACATTTAATAGGTAATTTCCTTTTATAATTACCTTCTCCTTTGGCTTCCCTTTTGACAATATGTGCTTCAAGATCATCTAGTTTTCTCTACTCTTCTTCAATCTCTTTCATTTCCTCCTCATAATTGAATATCTTTCTAGAAGAATTTTCTCCCAGATCATATCCTTGCTTATCCTTTCTAGAGGTAGTAGCTTTGAATGCAAATTCCATCCTAGGAAGAGCATCACCAAACTCACTTAACTCAAAAGTTGTAAGCTTACCAATCAACATGTCTTTGGTTACATTTGTCACTGTTTGTATCTCCTCAATAGTAGTATCTTTGGCTTTGTATGTAGTAGGAAAGGATCTAAGCACTTTGGCAACAATTTATGATTCATCCAATGTTCCACCAACACATCTGATACTACACAAAAGTTCATTCACTCTTTGCATGAAAGAAGTAATGTTCTTGTCATCAACCATTCTCAACATTTCATATTTCCCTTTTAGGCTTTGTATCTCAAAAAACTTCACATGTGCATCACCTTCATATAAAGTTTCCAATTTTTTCCAGATCTCATAAGTAGTCTTCAGATCCATAACATTTTTCATCTCAGAATCAGTCCGAGCACTTAACAATGCTTCCTTAGCCCTGATATTATAATCGACATCCTTAATCTCAACAACAATGGAAGGACCATTTTATGGGATAACATACCTATTCCTTGTAATATTCCAGAAGGGTTCACCAATGCATCTCAGATGACACTCCATTCAATCCTTCCACATAGAATAATTTGTTCCATCAAATCTTGAACTATCCTTCTTGTATGTCTCCATCCCAGATCACCTCTAGTTATCAAATTTCTTCTAAGGAATGTGGTCTGATACCAATTGTTGGAACTACAAGGGTAGACAACTAAGAGGGGGGGTGAATCAATTGTCTCAAAATTTTAAACTGATCAAACTTATTAACCTTATTCTCAGATTTGATAAATAACCATGAAAGCCTAAACTATCAACACATCAAAAATACACATAACACCAAGATTTTTTACATGGAAACCCTATTAAGAGAAAAAACACTGTGGCTCAGGTTAGTCCTCAAGATTATACCCTGTTAAAAGTATAAATAAAAATAAATGGGGAATGCACTTGCATTCAGGCACACTACCTAGAGCTCATTGCTCAAATACATAAAGGCTTATTGCCCAAAAGAAAACACACTGTCTTATAGAAACATTTGGATTACATCCACATGATTTTGAACTAAGAAAATAGTATCTGGTAATGCCTGATTACAAATACAATTAAGCACATGAACACTTCTTCACACTCTGCTCACTCTTCTTCACACTTTGCTTCTGCCTTCGAATGATTAGGACATTATTCACACATCTCATACATGCATGCCTTCAAATGGAATAAAAAATCACTTATATATATATCCACAACAAGAGATTACATTGATACATGTCGACCTCAACAAAATAATAAAACATATGCAAACTATTAGCCGAAGAAAATAAATAATTTCCAATGTGAATCGACCAATGTCCACCACAACATAATGAAGACCCAAAACAAAATCCTCAAACATGAAAAACCTTAAAAAATTATTCTTTGAAGATCCACAACATGCTACAACACCATGTCAACCAAGAACATGAAAAAAATGAACATGCAAGAGAAAATATCTAATCGCAAGCACACCAATCAATGCGGACATGCAACACAGATAGAGAACGATCTAGAAAAATCCACAGGCATCATGAATCACCAGAGAAGCATCTGTAACAACTAAAATTACTAGAATCACATCATCTTTATTCAAGAACACCAACTGAAGTAACAAAATGACTATCAAAACACAATTACTCATAACTCGATCAAATCTTCATGCGGATCTCTAAAACTTAACGTGGATAAACTAGATATAGTTAAAAATAAACACTTTAATCCAAAACCTTTGATCATTAACGTACTGAGCTAACCAAAAAAATGAACTTCACTTCACCACTGACAACCTGCAACTTATTTTATTACAATTTTCTCAATATCCTCAACATATACAACCTTGAAGATGTTAATGCCAATAGTGTTGACATCAATGACAACCACATATTAGAAACATCCAACAAAAGGATGTGGGGATGATTGGAAAAAGGGAAAACCTTAGAGTTCTCCAAAAAAATAACAATCCCCAGAATAAGCAAGAAAATTCATATAGAAATGAAATACCAAGATTGCATTATATGCCATACAACACAAATTGGAAAGATGGAAAACCCATAACTGATAGGCCTAATTATAAAGAAACCCATGATCCCTTAAAGAAAAAAGGATCCTACATGGTCAGTAACAACCCTTGGTGTCAAGTTTGCAAGCTAACTCATTCCCCAGATCATTGTGTTGTAGCACAATCAATACAAGAAGAAGAAATACCATATAACAATGAAGAGGAAGATCATACAATATATCTAACTTCACATACCCTTCATACAGTCGAACAAGAATAGTCATCTTTAGAAAATTAAGGCTATGAGTATGATGTAAACAACCATAGGTACAATATTCACATGGCAAAGCAACATGAATTCTCTGACCAAGATAGTGAAAGCAATGATGAACCATATCCTCCTTATACACAACCTAAGTCAAGTAAATATAAATTCAGGAGGCCAACCAAGGAAGAGATCAAAGAATTAACTATTGTTGCACTAAAGCAAGATAAAAGAAACTATAGGCTAAGAAACAAAACAATAAATGTAGATGAAGGCATTCAAAGACGATTGTTTATGAAAGATAAAGAAACAATGCAGGGAAAGCCAAAGAAGGTAGAAAATAAGGAACTTAATAAGAATGAGAAAATGTGTGTTTGTTGGATGTTGTGGTTGTGTTCATGATATGTGGTTGTCATTGATGTCAACACTATTAGCATAAGTGTATTTGAAGCTATATATGTCAAGGATATTGAGAAAATTGTAATAAATGAGTTCCAGGTTGTTAGTGATGAAGTGAAGTTCAGTAAGGTGGTTATTTTTGTACATTGTTGATCAAAATTTGTGGACTAAATTGTTTTTTTCTGAGTGTATCTAGTTTTTCCACTTCAATTTTTAGAGATCTGCATGAAGATTTGATTGAGTTATGAAGATTTCCATTCAAACAATTTTTTTGTTTCTTCAGTTGGTATTCCTGATTGAAGATGATGTTATTTCAGTTAGTTCAATTGTTGTGGATGCTTCTCTTGTGATTCGTGATGCTTGTGGATGTTTCTAGATCATGCTCTATCTTTGTTGCATGTCTGCATTAATCGTTGTGATCGTGGTTGGTGATTTTCTCTTGTGTGTTCATGTTTTTCTTGTTCTTGGCTGACATAGTGTTTGTAGTGTGTTGCGGATCTTCGAGGATAAATTAATTGAAGTGTTTTCATGTTGGAGATGTTGATTTGGGTCCTCACCAAGTTGTGGTTAACTTTGGTTGATTCACATTGATAATCTTTAATATTTTGGGCCAATAGTTTATATTCATTTTATTATTTCCTTGTGGCCGACTTGTAGCGATGAAATTTAATGTTGCAGATATATAAGAGTGATTGTTTATTCAAATTTAAGTGTGGAAAAAGGATTTTGAATGAGTGTTTGTGTGAATAATGTTCTAAATCATTTGAAGGTAGAGCAGAGTGTGAAGTAGAGTGAAGAAGTGTTCATGTGCTTAACTGGAATTGTAATCAGGCATTAGCAGATGTTATTTTCTTAGTTCAAATCTAGATGGCTTTAATCTGAATCTCTTTGTAAGATATTGTGCCTTCTTTGTAATTGAGTAGTGAGCTCTAGGCACTATGCCTGAATTCATGTGCATTCCCCATATTTCATTTTCATTATACTTTTAACCAGGTATAATATTGTGGACTAACCTCCACCGTGGTTTTTCCCCTAATAGGATTTCCACATAAAAAATCTTGGTGTTATGTGTGTTTCTGATGTGTTGATGATTTATGTCTTCATGGTTAATAATTAGATCAGAGAATAAGTTTAATAAGTTGAATAAGTTTTGAATTTTTGTGACAATTGATTCACCCACCCCTCTCAGTTGTTTGACAATTGGTATCAGAGTAGGGTCCTTGGAAGAAGTTTAATAGCTTAAGGTGATTCGGGATGGTGAGTTATAAGAAGGATAGTTAGATATTTGAGGGAACAAATTATTATTTATTGAAGACTTGAATGGAGTTCCATCTGAGATGCATTGGTGAACCCTACTAGAGCATTGCAAGTAATAAGTATGTTATTCCACCAAATAGTACATATGTTGAGTATAATATCCAATCTAAGGAAGCTTTGTTGAGTTCTTTGACTGATTCTCAGATGACAAATGTTATGGATCTAAAGACTGCTTATGAGATCTAGAAAAAGTTGGAAACCTTGTATGAAGGTGATGCTAGTGTGAAGATTGCTAAGTTGCAGAGTTTGAAAGGGAAAAATGAAAAGTTGAGAATGGGTGATGATGAGAACATTAATACTTTCATGCAAAGAGTCAATGAACTTGTGTGTGGTATTAGATGTGCTAGTGGAAATATATATGAATCTAAGATTGTTGCTAAAGTTCTTAGATCCTTGCATAATTCTTACAAAGTCAAAGCTAGTGCAATTGAAGAGCTCCAGACTGTAACAAACATAATCAGAGATACATTGGTTGGTAAGCTGACTACTTTTGAGTTGAGTGAATTTGGTGATGCCCTTCCTAAGGTTGAATCTGCATTTAAGGCTACTACTTCTAGAAGAGATAGATAGCTCGATATGATCTAGGTGAGAGTTCATCTAGAAATACATTCAAGTATGAGGATGAAATCAAACAAATTAAAGAAGAAGAAAGAGAGCTAGATGAGTTGGAAGAACTTATTGTCAAAAGAGTACCTAGAGGAAAAGGTAAGTATGAAGGAAAATTACCTCTTAAATGCTTTTCTTACAATAACATAGGTCATTTTGCATCAAGGTGTCTGAAAAGAGCTGCTAAACCAAGACATAACAAGCCTAGATTTTAGAAGAAGTGTTACTATGTCGCTAATGAAGGCGTGATAGATGATGAATCTGATTAAGGAAATATAAGTGATGGTGAATGGGTATTTGTTGAGCTATCAAGGAAAATAATCTTGTATCTACTGAATCTGCTGGTTGTACAAATGTTGAGAAAGCCCTAGCTGCTTGAGTTGAAGAAAAGGATAAATGGGTAATTGACAATGGATGTTCACATCATATGACATGAGAAAAAAATAAGTTTGTAAGCTTGGAAAGTATGATGGTGGTGTTGTGAGATTTGGTGATAGTACAAATGGTATGATCTGTGGAAGAGGTTACATTTCTCTTGATGGTAAGCATAATGTTGATGATTTTTTGTATGTGGAAGGCCTGAAGCATAATATTTTGAGTGTTGGTCAAATTTTTGATAAGGGATACAATCTTCAGTCCAAGGATGGAAAGTGTAGAATATTGAGTTTCGAAAATGAAATTACATCAGGTACAAAAACAAAAGGTAATATCTTTCACTTGAGTGCTACTAGTAAAAGTTGTTTGATTTCTCAAGTTGATGAAAGTTGGTTATGGCATAGGAGGTTGTGTCATGTTAACTTTGATAATATTGTCAAGATAAATTCCACTAAGGCTATGAGAGATCTACCTAAGTTGGTGAAACCTACTAATGCAATATGCAAGGAATGTTAATTGGGAAAGCAAACTAGGATTTCATTTTAGAGTAAAAAGCATTGTTCAAATGAATTTTTAGAGCTTGTGCATACTTATCTATGTGCTCCCTCTAAGGTTAGAAGTTTAAAGGTTTCAAATATTTCATGTTACTCATTGATAATTATTCTAGAATGGTATGGGTTAATTTCTTAAGGGAGAAATTTGAAGCACTAGAAAAGTTCAAGATCTTTAAAGCTATGGTTGAGATAGAGACAAGTTTGAAGATTAAATGCCCGAGATTAGATAGAGGTGGTGAATTCACTTCTGATGAATTTAATACTTTTTGTGAAGAACATGGAATAAAGAGACAATTATCTGCACCATAGACCCCTCAACAAAATGGATTTGTGGAAAGGAAGAATAAAACAATTAAATATGTTGCTAAAACTATGATGCTGAAAGGAAATGTTCCTCATATCTATTGGAGAGAAGCTATGAGTACTGTTGTGTACACACTCACCAGGTACAAATCAAAGGTGATACTGGAAAGATCCCTTTTGAGCTATGGACTGGTCAAAAGACTACTGCTAAATACTTCAAGATATTTGGAAGTAGATGTTATATTAAGATAGATGAAGACATAGGAAAGTTTGATGCTAGGAGTGATGAAGGCATCTTTCTGGGTTATGCTACTAAAAGTAAGGCCTACCGGTGTTACAATAAAATATTGAAGAAAATGGTTGAAAGTGCAAATGTTAAGGTTGATGAAGACTTTGGTACACTATCTAGAACCTATGGATATGACTTTGATGATTAGGATGATAGTACAAATAAAGGAAAGCAAGTGTAGACTACAAATCAAGTGCAAATTAATCCAGTAAATCAAGAAAATGAAGAAGGAGAAACTAGTGAAATAGCGGAAGAGAGATCAGAAGAGCTTGAAGTTGAAGAAAATCCTAAGAAGACTCTGAGGTATGTAAGAGTGAATCATGCATAAGATTAGATTATAGGTGATGAGAAGAAAGGTGTCTAGACTAGGAGAAAGATTGCAGAAGAGTATTGCTTGATTTCAAAGATTGAGCCTACTAGTATGAATGAAGCATGTAAAGATGAGCATTGGATTGAAGCAATGAAAGAAGAGTTAAAACAGATTGAAAAGAATGATACATGGATTCTTGTTCCTAGACCTAAGGATAAGAATGTCATTGGAACCAAATGGGTCTTTAGAAAAAAATTGAATGAGCAATGTGAAGTGGCTAGAAACAAAGCAAGACTGGTATGTAAAGGATATTCACAAATGGAAGGAATTGATTTTGAAGAGACCTTTTCCCCTATTGCTAGAATTGAAGCTATAAGATTATTTCTTGCCTATGTTGTTCACAATAACTACAAAGTTTATCAGATGGATGTAAAATCAGCTTTTCTAAATGGTGAATTGGAAGAAGAAGTGTATGTTGAGCAACCTAATGGATTTTAGTTGACTGATAAAGAAGATATGGTGCGTCGGTTGAAGAAAGCATTGTATGGACCTAAGCAACCCCCTAGAGCATGGTATGCAAGATTGGACAAGTATTTGTTGAAGCCTGGATTTAACAAAGGTATTGCTGATAGTAATCAGTATTTCAAGAATGATGATAAAGATTTGATTGTTGGTGTCTTTGTTGATGATATTATTTTTAGAGGAGATGATGCTTTGTGCATGAAGTTTGCTAATGAGATGAAGAATGAATTTGAGGTGTCTATTATTGGTGAGATGAAATTATTTTTGGGATTGCAAATTACTTAGTTAGATAAAGGGATTTTTATATCTTAATCCAAGTATGTGAAGGAATTGTTGAAGAAGTTTAGTATGGAAGATTCAAAGCCAATTGGTACACCCATAGTGAGTAGATGCAAGTTGACAATAGAAGATGATTCTCTGAAAGCAAATTAGACAAGATACAAATCAATGATTGGTGGATTGATGTACTTAACTCAAACTAGGCCTAATATCATGAATTTTTTATGTATTGTTGTAAGATTTCAAGCTAATCCGAAAGAATCTCATGTGACTATTGTGAAGAGAATTTTCAAATACTTGAAGGGAATTGTTGATCTTGGCCTATGGTACCCTAAAGATGATGATCTTACTTTGAGTGCCTTTATTGATTCTCACTGGGTAGGAGATGTGAATGAAAGAAAAATTACTAGTGGTGGAGCATTTTTCTTGGGTAAGAAGCTAATTTCATGGTTAAGAAAGAAGAAAAATGCCATTTCCTTGTCTACAACAGAGGCTGAATACATTCCTGCTACTAATAATTGTACTCAAGTCCTATGGATGAAACAGATCTGTTGAAGGATAACATAATTATATATGATGAGACTATTGCTATATTTTGTGACAAGTCAAGTGCTATTAACATTTCCAAGAATCTGGTACTGCATTAAAAAATAAAACATATATCTATCAAGTTTCACTTTTTGAGGGAGAAGGTAAGTGAAAAGGAAGTCAGATTGGAGTATGTGCCTACTAAGGAGTAGATTGCAAACATATTTACCAAGTCGCTCCCTAAGGATACTTTTGAGTATCTTAGAGGAAAGTTAGGGATGATTACTGTTGGATGATGTGGATGTGTTGCTGATATGTGGTTGTCATTGATGTCAACACTATTAGCATTTGTTGTATCAACTGTTGTATATGTGGAGGATATTGAGAAAATTGTAAGAGAAAGTGTTCTAGGTTCCCAATGGAACTGTGCAGGTCATGAAGGTTTCATGTTATATATGATGAAGATTAGCTGGTGTAGATTAAAGGGTTTATTTTTTAGTATATCTAGATCATCTACCAAAATTTTTAGAGGTTTGCAAAAACTTTTGAGCTTGTTGTGGTCTGACAATGTTTATGTGGTCTCTGTCAGTGTTCTTGAATGAAGATTGTGTGATTCTGTTAATCTCAATTGTTGTGGATGTTTCTCTATTGTTTCTTGGTGCTCTCATATGTCTCTAGATCATTCTCTATCTTTGTGGTATGTACACATTAATCGATGAACTTGTGGTTGAAGATCTTTCCCTGCGCATGTTTAGTTTTTCATGTTCCTGGACGACATGTTGGTGGTAGCGTGTTGTGGATCTTTGTGGTGTAATTAATTAAAGTATTTTTGTATTGGAGATGTTAATTTGGGTCTCCACTATGTTGTGACTGACCTTGGTGGATTTTCAATGGAAATTTATTTGTAAATTTGGGTCGACATTGAAAATATATTTTATTTTCCTGGTCGACTAAGTTGTGATGAAATCTCATGTAGCAGATATATAAATGTGATTGTTTCATCGATGAAGAGTATGATTCATGTGTTGGGTGTTCTCTTGTGTGTGTATGTGTAAATATTATTTTATTGTAGAGCAAAGTGTGAAGAAGATTGTGGGTATGTACAGGATCATGATGGGCCAAAAAGTGGCAATATGATGTGTATGTGTAGGGTATGTGGCTGATGAACTTTTTTTTACCCAAAATTGATAAAACGAAAAGGATTTTTAAAGGATATTCTTAGCTTTTCACCAATATAAATTATGCATTATTTTGAATTTAATAAATAATTAATATTTATTTTCTATTTGAATTATGACTAAAGTCCTGATTGATAGGTTGATTGAAAAACATCTATAGCTTTCAAATGGTATCGCATTTTTTGAATCTAAAACATGTGTCACATTCTATGTTTCACATACTATAATATTTTTAAAAAAAATTGAATTTCATGAAGTTTTGACCAAGTTATGTAGCTTGACATATGAGCTTTTATATTTTTTAAAATTTGTAATAAAAAAATTATGATTAATTGTTTACTTGGAAAAAAATTATAAAAAAATATGCATCACATTGGGACACGAGTTCTCTACTTATATCTAAAATCTTATAAAAAAATATTATCATTTTATTGTGGTTAGGGTGGTCATACAGACACCGCTTTATTTTTTCGCTTAAAATTTAAGGACTACCGTGATTGAAATTTCAAATTCTCAACAAAATAGGATTTTTTTTTTAAAACCTAGTAGGTTTAGAAACTACATTCAATTTTCTATAGATTCTATTCTTACATATTTTTGAAATAATATAGATAACTTATTCAATTTTTTACATCAAGTTGCCTAACTCTGATTTTTCTAAATTTTTTGCCACTTAAGGGCCTATTTTTTCCATGATGATCCTGCACATAGCCTTTGCATAATTTAGTACTAGTATGTAAGTTCATCTTGCAAGAATATTTAGACATTCCTGAACCTATGGAGGAGAGGTTAGAATATTTAATGGAACTTGATGAGGCCAAGAACCAAGTTCAGCAACACAATAAGAAGTGATTACAAATGAAATACCTATATGAAAAAACTGCTAAAAATAGAAAATTTGAAGTAAATGACATGGTTCTCATGTGGAATTCCAAGAGTCAAGACAAAGGAAAGCATGGGAAATTTGAAGATCTATGGTTAGGACCATTTTTCATTGTTGGAAAGAGTAGTGAAGACTCATATTACCTCTAGAACATGATAGGAGAAGAACAAGAATTGCCAGTACATGAACAATTCCTAAAGAACTTCTTTTCTTGAAGACCATAAAGAGGATTAATAATTACAAGTGCATGGAAATTTTTTGAGAAACCTCTTAAAATATTTTTTTCCATGCACAGTAGTATAGGATTCCACTCTACTTCCATTTTGCACCCATTCCTAAATTCACCCCAACTTCCATACCAGATAAATAAGAAATTTGGTCTAGTCTCTAAGAGACATGGATTCTTGCTATGCCCACAAGGGGCATACTTCCCCAGATAGGAGACATTGTTAGGACCAAAAAATCCTATTCACTATTTGTTACATTTGATCTCATAAAGTGTAGAAATTCATGTGACCAAATCCATCTCATGACCCATGATCCCATGAATATGGCCTTTGGCATATAAGCGTCCCCCTTATCATAGTTGAACAAAAACTTTAAGAG